>JAWWMS010000080.1:6081133-6100997 GCA_035048045.1 Chlorospingus semifuscus
TAACATATCATAAAATACTATATAATTAACATATAGTAACATATATAGTATAGTATAATATAGTATAATATAGTACAATATAATACAATACAATATAATAACAACATAATATATAACATATAATGAAATATATTGTAACAATATACTAACAATAATAACATATAATATAAACTATAATACATTATAATATAACAACAACAATATAATATATTATAATATAATATAACAACAACTACATATATATATTTTTTTTTTATAAAATATATATAATGTATATCATATATAACACACAAAACCCACACAAAAATCACACCAACACCACACTCTGTAGGTGCCCTGCTGAACTCTGCTCACCTTGGCCAGGAGGGTGGCTCCCATCTCCCCGTCCCTCTTCTCCAGGGCCAGGGCCATGAGCTGCTGCCGCTCCAGGGCCATGTGCATGGCGGTGTCACCGTCCTCGTCCTCAGCGTTGACATCGCTGCCCTGGCTCACCAGCAGCTGCACCATGGCCACGTGGCCCTGGATCACTGCCAGGTGCAGGGGGCTCTGCTTCCTGCTGTTCTTCACGTTCACATCACAGCGACCCTGGAAATGCAGGAATTGCACCGGGGGAGATGGGGCTGCAGAACTCAGGGTGTGGGGCCTGGCAGCTCCCAAACCCCACTGCACCTTTGCTGGACAGTTTAGCCAAGTTATCTGCTCCTCACACTGACTTGTCAGGCAATAATATCCTTTTCTGACCCAGGGATGGGACAGCTGAGACATGTTTTAAAAACTTCTATTCTATTTTCAGTCTTATGAGAAGGGTGAGACAATACCAATGTTATAATTCACACTATCATAATCAGGAGTTAACTATTTCCTAGTTACAATAAAATAAGTGTTTTTTGGCTTATCAGTTTTAGTTATACCATGTTGTAGATGATTTAAAGCCAATAATGTAAAATGACTCCTCGTGGGACCCTGGAAAAGCAGGAACTGCACCGGGGGAGATGGGGCTGCAGAAATGTGAATGTGGGGCCTGGCAGCTCCCAAACCCCACTGCACCTTTGCTGAGTTTAGCCAAGATATCTGCTCCTCACACTGATTTATCAGACAATAATATCCTTTTCTGACCCAGGGATGGGACAACTGAGAGGTTTTTTAAAAACTTTTTCTTGATTTTGGTTTTGTTTCTTACCTCTTTGATGAGAATTTCAGCCACTTCCATGTGGTTGTTGAGAGCAGCAAGGTGCAGGGCAGTGAATCCATCTTCCTTTTTGGAATCCACCAGCTGTCGAGCCCTGGCCAGAATCTTCTTGATGGCTCTGCAGGGTTGGAGAGGTTATTAAAGATGGAAGAATGAATTTCTGCCTCTCCTGCTCAGGAGTCAGCAATGTCCATGTTTTACCATGGCACCAGCAAGGAAGAGCAGTCCCTCAAACCCACAGACTGAATTACAAGAATACAACAAAACCCTTCAGTTACCTTTAATAAAGTAGGGGAAAGCCACATTGCTTTGAAAATAATGAGGAGATTTATTTCTGGAAGAGTTCCAGAGGCTTTACTAAGACCCAAATATCTGAGACTGTCCACACACAGAGATTTCCCAGCCTAGGGAAGCATGAGAAAGATGGGGAAAGCAGGCAGGAGTTTCCTGTGAAGGAGACTATCCAAACCCAAAAATATTTAACCAACTACCCAGAACCACATCTGCCACCTCCTCAGCCAGCCAGCACAAATGAACACCTGAAAAAGGCATAAAAATGGAAAAAAAATAAAGGTGACTTACAGCTTGTTGCCTTTCAGGGCAGCATAGTGGAGCAGGTTGAAGCCTTGACAGTTCTGGACGGTGAAATCGATGTTGGGAACTTCAGTGAGGATCTCAATCACCACTTTGTAGTCCAGGGTGATGGCATAATGCAGGGGGGTGTCTCCCTGGGAATCCTACACATGGAGAGCAAAGCAAAGCCAGGTTACCAACCCCAGAAACCCCCAAGGAAATCCCCTGGGAGCTGCTGGAACTCCTGACCAGCTCTGAGGGATGGCCCAACACACAACAGCCCCACCAGCACACAACAAAACCTACAAATAAACAATACACAATAAAAAATAAACCCTAAAAATGGGCTGGGTCCAAGTCACCATCACTTCCTGCCTTAAAAATGTTAAAAATCTTGTCCAAGGAAACCCCCTGGGAGCTGCTGGAACTCCTGACCAGCTCTGAGGGATGGCCCAGCACACAACACAATAAAACCTATAAATAAATAAATAAATAAATAATATGCAATAAAACCAATAAACCCTAAAAATGGGCTGGGTCCAAGTCACCAACACTGCCTGCCTTAAAAATGTTAAAAACCTTGTCCAAACAAACCTCCTGGGAAACCTCTTGTCTATAAATATGTTTCTATTTTAACTTCTAAATTCTTAGCTTATTTTATATAACTACATTTTTACATTATAAACTCTTCACTATTTTATCAATACAGTTCCTTACTTAAGGTATATTCTTGCAACTATAGAAACATGAGTTTATTATTTTTCTGCTTAATGTCTGTGTATTGTATTTTTACATTAATCTAAGCTTCTCTCGAGGCTGTAAATCAAACTTTTCTCATAAAGAAGCACCTCCCCACCTCAAAAATAAAACCAAAATCAAAAAATCCTCCAGCACCTCCCTGCAATAATCCCAAACTTACTGGGAGGTTGACATCACAGTTGAGCTCACAGAGGGCTCTCACCACCTCGGTGAAGCCCTGGCTGACAGCGACGAACAGGGCTGTGCACTTGGCATTGTTCAGCAGGTCTGCACTGGCCCCCTTGGCCAGCAGCACACGGGCAACTTCTGCCTGGTTTCTGGTTTAAAGCAAGGGAAAAAAGCAGATTTGAGTCATTCCAGTCAATTCTTTCTCCTTGCAAAGCAAAAGAAATCGGAAATCAGGTTTTGTATCCTCTCAGCCGCACCCCGCTTCCTCTTAGTGTTAAAAAACCTGGGGGTTTTGGGGGTTTTTGTTTGTTTTGTTTGTTTTGTTTGGGGGTTTTGTTTGTTTTGTTAGGGTTGGAATAATTATTATTATTGTTATTGTTATTATTATTATTTCCATCAGGGCCAGCAGGAGGGGAGGTGTGTGGGGTCCCAGGACAAGGGAAGAGATGAGGATGTGAACTCTGCATCTCAGAAAGCTGATTCATTATTTTATGATATATATTATATACTAGAACTATACTAAAAGAATTTAAAAAATCATCAAAAAGCTAGCAAATAATTAAAAAAATAAAATAATACAATCTTGTGATTGCTCACAGCCTCGACACAAGTAGCTGTCATTGGCCATCAAGTAAAAACAATTTTACATGCTAAGTAAACAATTTTAAGTAAACAATTCTCCAAATCACATTCTAAAACAACAAAACATGGAGAAGCTTCTCAGCTTCTCAAGGGGAAAAAACCTTCACAAAAAGAGTTCTCATAAAGCATGTCCATGGCAGAGGTGTCCTACCCAAAGGCTGCGTAGTGCAGCGCCGTGTCCCCCTCGTCGTCTCGCAGGTCCACGTTGGCATGAGCCTGCAGCAGAGCCCTCACCACCTCCAGGTGCCCCTGGTAAGAGGCAATCTGCAGGGCAGTCCTGCCCTGGTTCTTGGCATCCACCTTGGGGAAGGGCAGAGACACAGAAATTCAGGCATGAGCTCGTTTTGTATCTGGGACAGCACAAAAATGCCACAGGGTCTGTGCCCTGCTGGCCAGCAGCTCCCAGCTGAGCTTGGCCAGAACATTCTGGAAGGGGAAAGGGGCAGCATGTTTAGTCAAGAGGGGAGAAGTGAGAGAACACAGCTCTGTAACTGCAGAGCCCTGATGCCAAATCACCCTGTGCCTGAGAGCACAAAGCTCTGCCAACAATTCCCTTCCCAAGAGGAAAATGGGTGAGGAAATCAAATTAAGCTTTGCATAAAGCTCTGCAGGTGCCAAGTCCCTGCTGTGCTGCTGCTGCTGCAGGTGCTTCAGGGGGTGCAGGGGACATCTCAGGGCTCAAGTGCTGCAGTGAGAGTTTTGGAGAGTTAAAGGCACTGAAGAAAAAGAGGTAAAAAAAGGCAAAGCAGCTTCTAAAAGCAGTGGAGGATAAGGTGAGGAGAAACCTCACAAAACCTCAGCAGATTGGCAAGGAGAAAAAGTTAATAATCCAGGTTTTATCCCTGCAGCAGTCAGAGCACAGGAGAGGCAGCACTTCCCTGCACAGGCTCAAAATGATGGGAGAGTCCTTTGGGCAAAGAGGAATTAGAGGTCACTGCTGTTCTTCCATCTACACCAGGCAGACAGGGCTGATAAGCTGAAAAACCCTGCCAAGAAATCCCAGCTTGCTCTGAGTCAGCCTCAAATCCAGCCTGATCTCTCTGTAAGACTCTAATAGAAACAGCTAATTTATTAATATATATATTAAATAGAAATAGAAGTCTAATAAAATCTAACTAATAAAAATAACAGCTAATTTATTAATATAAATATTAAATAGAAGTCTAATAAAATCCATGATCATATCATGGATTCCTTACTCTTGGGACTTTCCTGCCTGGGATCAATCTGAGAATTGCAGATATTTGTGTCTCCTTCCCATCCCCAGAAATTTATTTATAAACTTAAATTTAAGTTTATAAATTAAGAAGTATAATAAATACCAGACAAATAAGCACTAAATCAGATTCTTCAGAGCTGATGCTGGGTCACAGCCCCACAACCACACCCCCAACAAAACCTTTCTGTTCCTCATGGTTTCCAAGGACACAATACTGAAAGATTTGGTGGTTCCTATTTTTTTCTGCCCTGTTCCTAAACCCTGAGCCCCTCCCTGGAGGAGGTTTTTGAGATCTGATCCTGACATTTTGGCATTCTGCAAGCACAGAAATTGTCCAGCAACGAGTCCAGCCCAGCTCCCTGCTCCAGTCAGACATGAGATAAGACACTGCACAGATCTGGGCAGCTTTTCTCCCTCCTGATTCCAACATTGTGATTTTGACAAGGTCCTCTAAGGACAGGCACAGCCAGACACAAGCCCTGCCTTTCTTTTCCAGCAAATCTCTGATTTCTGCTCCTGTTTTCCTATAGATAAACCCCTCTCCCCCTCATTCTACAGCTGAAGGAAATCTGGGAAAAGCCAGCTTGGCAAAGGTGCTGGGAGGACTTCAGTTCAGATTTATTGCCACAAACTGGAGGCATAAAATATGCACATTTAACCTGTGAATTTAATCCTTGCAGCAACTGCTATCCTTGCAGAAATTGCAGCAAAACAATATTCCAGCTGTTGGGAGATACCACTAAGCCTGACAAACTTATTGTTTTCCTCACATCCTTTTCCCTGCTTGACTACAAAATTTGATAATGATGTTTTAAAGAGCAGAAACAAAGGAAAAATAAGCAATTTTTGTCTTCCAAACTTGCCTTGTCTGGGTATTTCTGGAGGAGCTCCCGGATTTTAGCTGCATTGTTGAGGGCTGCACAAATGACCAGGCACCCTGCATGCTCTGACTCTGTCCTCTGGGACAGCAGCTTCTCCAGGACAGTCACCAAAGTACCTGAAAAAGACACAAAAATTCACCTGTCACCCCACACCTCTCACTGTTTGAGGGGACACGGGTGTCAGAAGTGCAAAGTCAAAAAATTTTGCAATTTCTGCCTCAAGTCTGATTTGAGCAAACAGTTCCAGATCTCTGTCAGAAAAACAAAAAAAAATCCTGGCAAGTTCTGTGCTCTCGCCCACATGATCCTGACACTCAGAGGAAATAAAGATGGTCAGGCCACAAAAAAAATTTTGAACAGATGTGAAAAGCACAAAAAAAAAAATCCCCTCCACGCACCATGTGATCCCAAACTCGATTTCAGGGCAGATTAGGAAAAACAATTGTTGATTTCACAACAGCTCCAGGCACAGACCTGGAGTGTTTCACAAGAATCAGTGTCCTTGTACAGGAAACAGGATGGAACAGGGAACTGAGGCACAGCAGGGATGAGGCAAATGCTGAGCCTAGGGCAGAGCTGTGCTTAGCAATTCTGAGGCCTAAATTCTGTATTTTCCTGTTAAACCCAGCATTTCCCAGTCCTAAATCCCGCATTTCCCCATTAATCCCACCATTTCCAAGTCCTAAATCCTGTATTTTCCTGTCAAGGCCAGCTTTGCTTGCCCAGTAATGCACAGCTAAATTTTATTCTCTATTTTCCTGTTAATCCAAGCATTTCCAAGTCCTAAATCCTGCATTTCCCCATTAATACCAGCATTTCCAAGCCCTAAATTTCAGTTAGTCCTAAATTCTGCATTTCCCCATTAATCTCAGCATTTCCAAGTCCTAAATTCCTGTGAGCCCTAAATCCTGCATTTCTCCATTAATCCCATCATTCCCAAATCCTAAATCCTCCATTTCTCCATTATCCCAGCATTTCCCAGTCCTAAATTCCGGTTAGTCCTAAAACCTGCATTTCCCCATGAATCCCATCATTCCCAGTCCTAAATTCCAGTTAGTCCTAAAACCTGCATTTCCCCATTGATCCCATCATTCCCAAGTCCTAAATCCTCCATTTCCCCATTAATCCCATCATTCCCAAGTCCCAAATCCTGCATTTTCCCAAGGCCCAGCTTTGCTTGCCCAGTAAATCACAGCCAAACTTCACTTCCCCACCCAGGGAAGAACACCTGGGTTTTGCCACCACCCCAAGAGCTGCACCAAAGATCTCCCAGCGCTGGTGGGAGCAGGTTTGCTCCTCACTTTTGGGCTCCTTGGCACTCTCTGTGGTCATCAGGTTGGCCTCCTCCTCCCTCTGGTAGGCTGTCAGGCAGGCAGGGTTGAAGGTCCAGGACTGTCCCCCCACTGACACTCGCAGATCTCCATCCCCATAGACCTTGATCACCTTCCCAATGTGCCCCAGGGTCTGTAAAGAAAGAAAAAAAAGATTTTTTGCAAAAATTCCTAGACCCAAAACCAGGGGTTTTTGGGGTTTACTTTTTGGTAAAGCTGCAGTTCCTGCTGTGTGAAAAGAAGCACTGGACAAGTGACACATTCACAGACAGCTCCCACTTCGAGGACACCAGAGGGTTCTCAGCAGCTTCTCTCTCACTGCTTTGCCATGGAAGGGTTTTCCAGACACACTGGAAATGGCTGCGAGGGAGGTGCTGAGAAAAACTGGTCAAACTGTGACTGGGGATGGTTCCTCTGGGCTTTAACTGCTCCTGGAGGAACCTGAGAAGAACTGATTAAATTGGGACTTGGGACGGGTTCCTCTGGGTTTTAATGTTCCCGAGAAGAAGGAACCCGAGAAGAACTGATCAAACTGGGACTGGGGATGGTTCCTCTGGGTTTTAAATGTTCCTGGAGGAACCTGCATCCCAATTTTAGCCACACCGGGCTGATCAGACCATTTTTCCACCTCCCTGCCTCAATCCAGAGAGTCAGGAAGGGCATAAGAGGACTTTGGAGATGGAAACCTCTCCCATGAGTTGGTGGCAGCCAAATCCTTTTTGTTGGATTCCCCCTTGTCCTGTTTGGGCGCCGTGGCCACGACGGCGCCACCGAGAGCCACCAGCAGCAGGGGCTGGGCAGGGACTTCCCAGCAGGAATTTTGGGGTGGGGGACAAGCCCACGTCTTCTTGGGGAAGCTCAGGAGGTTACTGGACTGTCCTGGAACTGGAGCACACTCACAGGTGCCATCTCATCTGTCCACTCCCCATGACCAGGTTGGAAGCGCTTCACCGTTTCCATATCATCTATCACCCGGACCACATCACCAACCCAAAAGGTGTTGAGCTACAAGAAAAAGAAAGTCATAAGCTTTTGGGGGATGAAGCAACACACACACACAGAGACAAAAAATTAACAGTGATCAGTCCCCTCCACCCCAGTCCCAAAAATCCCAACAAACAAGACACCCACTGAGTCAAAAAACAGAACTGCAAAACATAAATGCAGCTACCAAGACAATAAACATAACCCAATTCTCTTTTAAGCCAAGTGCACATTTAAGTAAAGAAATAATTTGGAACAGTTGTTCCAATAATTTGGAACAGTTTCCTAATTTTTTTTGGTTTATTATTAATACCAGATAAAGCATGGAAATTTTCTTGGTCCATCTCCTCCTTACACCTGGCTTGGCCCTGGAGATTTTAATTCACTCTAATAAGGAAGTTCAATGTTTGTTATTTAAAAGAGAAAAGGCAAAGCAGGGTTTATCTGTGCTGGGAATTTGCCAGATGCTCCCTCTGCTCACTGAGCTAGGAAGGGAGCAGTGTCAAAACAGACTTTTCAGAGCAGACTGATTTTGTGCAAAACACTCTGACACTGCATTTTCCACTAGTATTGAGAGTTTTTACCATTCTGACCTTGCTCAGGTCAGAATTTTATGGTTTTCCAGCAGCTTCTTCTATACCTAATTATCTCTATTTCTAATTATCCACTTCCCAAAGTCCTCAAACCTCTGGGGAAGGCCAGAGCTGTGAGCTTTAGAAACGCAGCCACAAAATTAGAAGGGCTGGATTAAAGACTCGCAAGAAATCAAAGAGAAGTGAGACAAAGATGCAAAAAAGAACAACGTGGAGACACAAAACAAGGAAGAACAAAAAAAAATCAAAGGGAAATTATTGGAGAAAAGGTTCATCACAAGGGCAAGGCAGCTGCGGAAGGATGAAGGACTGGAAGCTGAAATTAAGAAATCCAGTTTACCTACAGGAGTGGCAAATACAAAAGTTTAAAAAACAGGAAAATTGTGTTTAGAAGAGCTGGGTGCTCCTTCAGCACCTCTGGGGACACTCTGAGAGGTTCAGCGAGCTCCTGCAGCATTTCCAGCACCCACCTTGGTCAGGGCTCCGGGGTGGAAGGTCCAGCGGGTGTCACTGTTGAACTGCACCCTCACGTCCCCCCTGTCCGTGATCCTGTGCACCGTCCCCGTCTGCCCGATGAACTGGGGGCAAAAACACAACAGGGGAAAGCTTCTGACAAATCATCTTCTCTCATGTGGGGAAAGAGGGTGTCTAAAGCTAAATCACCCAGCATTTCCCATCCACGCTGCTCCCAAATCTTTATTCTGGATTTTCATGCAAATCCAGCATTTCCCAGTCCTGAACTCTGGATTTTCCTGTTAATCTCAGGATTTCCCAGTCCTAAATTCCTGTCAGTCTTAAATTCTGTATTTTCCTGTTAATCCCAAATTTCCCAATCATGAATTCTGAATTTTCCTGTTAATCACAGCATTTCCCAATCCTAAATTCTGCATTTTCCTGTTAATCTCAACATTTTCCAATCCTAAATTCCTGTGAGTCCTAAATTCTCTATTTTCCCATTCATCCCATCATTTCCCAAACCTAAATTCTGATTTTTCCATTAACCCAGCATTGCCAATCCTAAATTCCTATGAGTCCTAAATTCTGCATTTTCCCATTAATCCCATTGTGTGGTGCAGGGTTCTAGATTAAGTTCTGAGCAGTTCATGGCTTATAAAGAGGGAAAAAATGCTAATTTCTGAGGTGACAGAGGTTCCTGTTTCTCTGTTTGATATCCTTCTCTACCCCTGCATTCCCAAAAACAGGAATTCAGGAGCACAGAGATTTAATAACCAGCAAAAACACAGCAACACCCAAAATCTACTTTGGGGGTGCTTTCCTGAGCTGGAATTAAAAATCTCATGGCTCCACTGGCAGCTTTGTTAAAGTTCATCAGAAGATGCCAGGCTGAAAAAAAAACCCAAAAAAAGTTAAAATATTTCAGTTAAAAGTTAAAAGATTTCACTTAAAAGACTTCCACATTGAAACTGAAATAACAGAGTTTGCCTTGACATTAATTTAAAATCTGGTTTCAAAAAGTCTCCTCACCTATAGGGGAGGTTAGGCCAGGATAGATATTTAACATATCTTATAATTTTATGGTATTTATTCTTGCTATTTACAGTAATAAATGCCATTTCTATCTTTATTTCCTCCACTCTCTGGGTTTTTTTAAAACAACAGGTGACAGCAGACTGATGGCTCTTAATTTAAAGGCAAGATTAAGCTCCAAAAATCTGATATGGGCTGAGAAATTTTACCCCTGGCCAAGGACAGAGCCCAGTGTTGACAAAACACAAACTTTAATTACCAGTAATGCACAGCACAAAAGAAGCCAAACAAGGAATGGATCCAGATCAGCAAAGAAAACTCGAGGCTCATTTAAAAACAAACAATCCAGACTGGTTTTGTTTTTTTTTGCTTTTAAAACTTTTGCAAAGATCCACGAGGCCATTTTCATCCAACAAAACCTAAAAATAACTCTGACTCCAGCGTCCTATCACTAAAAAAATCTGCATTTGTGATTCATTGAACTCTAAGGTCACCCAAAGATGTTCTGGCAATTTCCTGAGCAGCGCAGAAGGAGGGAGAGGCTGGGACTGCAGCCAGGGACTCACCTCAGCCATTTTGGGATTCCAGCCCCCGTGGCCCTCCTGCATCTCCCGCAGGATGTCGATGTCCAGCAGGCACTTCACCTTGTCCCCGTGCTGGAAGGGATGTCTGTCTGTGCTCTCCTTCCTCTGCAGCTCTGCTGGTTTCCCTGGGGACAGCAAGGACAGCACCCACAGGCATGCAGGGGGCACTCACTCACCCTGGGTGCCTTACAAGGGCTGAAAATTAAAATTAATGGGGGCAGAAAGGAGCAAAACCCTTTTCATGCCCTATACACTCTACAGGGCAGCACCCACAGGCATGCAGGGGGCACTCACACACCCTGGGTGCCTCACAGGCTTCTTTAAAAGGGCTGAAAATGAAAATTAATTGGGGCAGAATGGTGCAAAACCCTTTTCATGCCTTATACATTCTATAGGGCAGCAGAGAAATTAGTAGGATTTAACTCTAATTATATTAATAATTCCATTCTACTAAAATTCTATTTTACAAGTTACAATTTCACAATTGCAATTCTATTATAATTACACTACATTAAAACCCCTTTTCATGCCCTATACACTCTATAGGGCAGCAGAGAAATCAGCAGGATTTAGCTGTAATTAAATTAATAATTAAATTCTATTGCAATTCTATTTTACAAGTCACAATTTTACATTTACAATTCTATTGTAATTACATTATATTAATAAAACAGTGTATAATTACATAATTATAATTATGTATATTTTTATACACGTAAATATAATTCATATATTTTATTAATATAAATTCTTATATTAATAAAATATAAATATATTATTAATATAAATTATATTAGTATAAATTATATTTTATAATATAAAAAATACAGAATTACACTATATTAATAAAACAGCTCTAACAAGAGCCATTTTGTCCCTCTGAGTGCCTCTCAGGCTGTGGCAGACACCAGGAGCTGTTCTTAGCAATCCACTCACCCACAAGCCCTGTTCAGACATGCCCACACAGCACCCAAAATTAGTTCTTCCCCCCACTCTGAGGAGTTCCTTACCCTCCCACCCATCCCATGCATCCCCACCCCTGGAATTCATCTCCTCATCCAACCCTTCCCTCTCCTCATGCTCTCGGCCAAGGTGCTCAGGGAGAGAAAAGTTTGAGAAGGGCTGGGAAAAGTCAGCCTGAGAAGTTTTATCTGATAAAAACCCTGATTGTGCTGCTGCAAACATCAGAACAGACCCCTCTGTTTTCCTTCAGGGGAGCCCAAGATGGTCCCTGCACCTCATTAAAAGAAAAACAAACCAAACCCACAGCTAAATTACACCTGGGTAAAAAAAAGCTTCAAGTCCAAAAACAGAAGGAGTTTCCTTGGACTTAAGAGGAAATGGGGACTGCAGCAAGTTGCCAGTTCAGACATCCCCTTTTCCCATAATTTTTTCTAATTTTTGGCTGTTCCATTCTCCGAACTCTCCCTTTGGTCACATTTCCCCTTTTGGCTCCATCAAGGGAGTGTTTGCTCTCTAAAAGCAAAGTGAACACCAGCTTGCCTGAAGAATGAAAAGCTTTGGATTGACAAATGTAACAAAAGTGAGAAAAGTTGGGCTCTCTGTAGCAGGGAGGGAATTTTCTGCATTTCCAGCAGAGTTTGCATTCCTTGGGATAGAACTGTGGGGATCTGATGGTTTTAACACTGAAAGTCCAAACTATTTCATGAATCACTCTGAGATCAAGCAGGATGTTCACACACAAACCAAATTCTCTCAAATAATGCTCATATGTGGGAAATTTAGAAAATCAGGAGGTGGTTCTGTCTTCCAAACAAAAAATGGCTTCAGCGCCAACGGCCGCGTGAATCACAACTCCTCAACAAAGACTTCACCCAGCAAAGATTTGTCTCCAAACCCACCTAATTTTGGGAGGTGTTCCTTGTAGTAGAAGCCCCCAGAAGCCTCCACAGTACATTTGAGGTCCACTTTTCCCTTGTGGCCCACCCTGTAGACGTTGGTGGTTCCGTCGGCCCAGGTGACGCTGGCGACGCTGCGGCCGGTCTCCACGTCCCAGCCCCGGATATCGACCACGCGGCCGGTCTTGCCCTCACCCCCTGAGGGGAAAAGAAGTGCAAATCAGGAAAATTGGATCACAGACAACTCATTCTGGGTGATTAGGAGGGAATCTCTGTGTTAAAGTTGATTTTGGAATGATTCTGTGGAGGATTCCTGGTGTGCAGGAGCACGGCCTAGTTGGGGAACGCACACGTGGTGTCATGGCACCACACTGTGGCAACAAAAATACTCAGCAGTGCTGCAAGATCCAGATTCCAAGTGCTAAAATCCACCCAGAATCTTTAAATCTCTCCCCAACCCCACCCATGTGCTGCAAGATCCAAGATCCAAGTGCTAAAGATCCACCCAGCATCTTTCAATCTCTCCCCAAACCCATCCATGGGCAAGATCCAAAATCCAACTTTTAGAGATCCACCCAGGATCTTCAAATCTCTCCCCAGCCCCATCCAGGTGGGGGAACATAAAATAAACTTGGTTTTCCTCAAGCAAGGAGCTTGAAGGATGCAGAAGAGGAGGATGGATGTGGGGAGGTGGATCTGGCCGGGCACTGGGACGTGCTCTGATCCAAGAGACAACACAGTGAAGGCAATCAGGGTTTGCAGATTCCCAATTTGGGCAAGTCCCAACACTTCCCAGGACTTCTCCAAACAAGGACAGCAAGATCTGTCTCACTGAGGAACTTCTGGTTGTCTGCAAAGTCCTGAAACCCAACATCTGAAGGAGCTGAACTCATTTATCAGCACAATGCAAAGGTTTTGGGGTTTTGCTGGCAGTTCTACTCTTGACAAGCCCATGGTTGTGGATGGGGCAGCTCCACCAAAACCACAGCCAGAATTCTTGCAATGTGTATCTTAACAGCTTATTTTTCACTCCCAGGGAGATATTTAAATGATTTATCCAGATTTATCCAGAACCAGTGCTGGAGCTATAGTTATCCAGTTAAATTCTGGGTTATCCCATTTAAACTCTGTTTAATTTCAGATTCAGTTATCCCACTTAAAGAAATTAAATTCTTAATTTCTTTTTTTCCCAGCAGAGAGCAGCTGAGGGGTGGATTTAGGGCTCCTCTCTCTGCTCCTGCCCAGGTCAGCAGCACTGTCAGCAGCACCAGTCTCAGACATGTAAATGCTGCTGTGATCTCCAGAGGATGGATAAGCTGTATTGAGAATAAGCTGATTATTTCCTCTCAGACCCTGCAAGGATCCACATCCTCCCCTGAACCCAGAGCTGCAATAAATGGCAGAGTCAACTTTGGAAACCTTTGAACTTTTGACTTAATTCTTGAGGGGGAAAAGGAGCTGTAAACATCACAGGGCGTGTGCAGGACTCTGGGACAAAGGGGCAGGAAAGCTCCCTCAGCCCTGGAGCAATTGTCATTGACCTGGGGACAGGAACTACACCCAAAAAACAGTTAAAAAAATATTTTTGTCCCACTACATTCTCAGCCTGAAGGTTTCAATTCCTACAGAAAGCAGGACAGGAACTACATCCCAAAAGCAGCTTTAAAAAAACATTTTTGTCCCACTGCAGTCTCAGCCAGGTTTCAATTCCTAAAGAAACAGGACAGGAACTACACTCCAAAATCAGCTAAAAAACCATATATAAATAAAGAGCTATATATTTCTAAAAATAGATAAATATATAAATAGGAATAAAGTAGAAATATAAATTATAAATACAAAAATATAAATATGAAATAATAAATATAACTATAAATATGAACAATAAATATAAAATATAAATATGATAATATAAAAATAAAGAATAAAATATAAAATATAAAGACAAAATATAAATATAAAATATGAATTGAAATTAAAACATAAAATATAAAAATAAAATGTAATACATAAATATAAAATATAAATTAAAATGGAAATACAAAATATAAAAGAAAAACATTAAATATTAAATAAATTAAACTATAAACTATAAAATAAAAACATACTAAAAATTAAATATTTTAAATATATCTTTTAACAAATATATATAAAAAATCAAATTCTACAGGCCATCCCAGAGGCAGCTTACCATCCTGGTTGCCCCACTCCCAGTCAGGCCCACGGACCACTTTGGCCCCCTGGAAAGTCCCTTTCAGGGTGATGCGAGTCAGGTTCTGCCGAGGGCTCACGAGGACCCTGCAAAAACAGAACCAGAGGAACAAATGAATTTCTTGTTGTTACAGAAGTGCCAAAGCTCTGCTCCAGCTGAGGACCCCCCTCACTTCAGGGTAATGGCATTTTTGGGGTGGCCCTGCCGGGAGGCAGGGATGGAGCTCAGCACCTCCGCAAGCAGAGAACCAGAGCAGCAGGGCTGTGGAATTCTGGAACATTCCAGGCTCCCCCAGCCCAGCACAGACCCCCCAGTGCAGGGAGAAGGAGAGAGGTACCTACGTGATGGTGAACAGGGGGTCTGATGTCCTGTTAAAGCAGCTCCCAATGCCCATAGTGTCACAGAGGCAGCCCCTCTGCTGTCCCCAGGCTGCCACAAAGGCTTCTCATCAGCCACCAAAATCCACAGGGACTGCCTGGCTGCTCACCCAGGGCACAATCCACAGTGCCTTCTTATCAGTCACCAAAATCCACAGAAACCTGCCTGGTTGCTCACTCAGGGTACAATCCACAAAGCCACCAAAATCCACAGGGACTGCCTGGCTGCTCACCCAGGGTACAATCCACAATGCCTTCTTATCAGTCACCAAAATCCACAGAAACCTGCCTGGCTGCTCACCCAGGGCACAATCCAAAAGTCCTTCTCATCAGCCACCAAGGCACCAAAATCCACAGGGACTGCCTTGTTGTTCACCCAGGGCACAATCCCTTTTCAAAGTACAGTCCAAAAAGCCACCAAAATCCGCAGGGACTGTCTGGCTGCTCAGGTTCAGGGTACAATCCACAAAGCCACCAAAATCCACAAGAACTGCCTGGCTGCTCACCCAGGGCACAATCCAAAAATCCTTCTCATCAGTCACCAAGCCACCAAAATCCACAGGGACTGCCTGGTTGCTCAGCCAGGGCAAAATCCCTTTTCAGGATAAAATCCACAAAGCCTTCTCATCAGTCACCAAAATCCACGGGGACTGTCTGGCTGCTCACTCAGGGTACAATCCCTTTTCAAGGTACAATCCACAAAGCCTTCTCATCAGTCACCAAGCCAACAAAATCCACGAGGACCTGCCTGGCTGCTCATCCAGGGCACAATCCAAAATTCCTTCTCATCAGTCACCAAGCCACCAAAATCCACAGGGTCCTGCCTGCCTGCTCCGCCAGGGCACAATCCCTTTTCTAGGTACAATCCCTTTTCAGGCCACAATCCCTTTCCAGGCCACAACCCCTTTTCTAGGTGCCCCAATCCCTTTTCTAGGTGCCCCAATCCCTTTTCCAGGTGCCCCAATCCCTTTTCCAGGTGCCCCTGGAGCCAGACAGGCTCTTGGCAAGCCCCAGCCCAGACAGGGCAGCCCAAGTTCAGCAGCTGCTGCACAGGGCAAGGGGAGGGAGGGAGGGGAAGCTTCCTGGGGCAGGGCTGACCTCAGAGCATTTCTTTTCCATCTAATACCTCCAGAGGGAAGGTGGAGACTCAGGAGGATAAAAAGCTTAGGCTTGAACTTGGTGTTTACTTATCCAGCAAGTGCTTAAGTCTTTTACTTTTCTTAACCTGTGGTTTACAACCCTGTGGGTTTCAAAAGAGGGAGGGACTACTTATGCCTTGCTGTTATAATGACTAATAATTAATATTCATTAATTAGCCAGGCTGGAGCTCAGCAGGAGGAAAATGAAGGAGATTTTGTCTGCTTTAAGCACCATCAAGGCTGGATATTGTTATGAAAGAAGATAATGACAGTGGAGGGAAAGGCTCAGCTATAAAGAGCCACTGCTCAGCATTCATTTTATTGCACTGTCAGGCAATACAGACCGGCTTCAAAAACCAGCATGGATTTGGGTACAGCCTCTGAAACAGCCTGGATGTCTTCACTGCATTTTGTTCAATGTTTTTCTAATAATTTATCAAAGATGTCTGAGCCAAGCCCTGAGACAAAGTGATAAAAATATAATTCTCTCTCCCAAAGCCTCCTCTCACAAGGGATGGGATTCAATGCAAAGATTCTTAGTGATAGTAAAATAAAGCACCAAGCTGAGCTTAAGATGTTTAAATAGCAAAATATCCACCCCTCATTCTATTCTTAGCAGAAGTTCCCTTTTTGGATTATCATGTAACAGCAGTCATTCCCCAGCTCAACCCTCTCACATTAACCTGCCACCTCCTCTGAAATTTGTGGATGGAGACCAAAAAAACAAAGCTGATCAATTTAGAAAGCTGAGTTTCCTTAAAAAAGGAAATTGTAAGAAACTCCATCTCCTGTCCTGCTGAAATTCTGGGGCCAGAAGTGCCCTCCCCTTCCCCAGCCTCACCAAAATTCTGACCCTGATTCTGATGCAAGCACCAAATCTCCTCAGCCAAAGATTCTTATCAAGGTTTTAATCTAATTCAATGTTTTGCTCCAAATGCTGGATAACCACCAAAGTTCCCCAGTGTGATGCAAAAATACCCCTGGGATAAATTTAATCACCGTGGTGCTGCCTTTAAAAACAAATTTAATTATGACAGCACAAGTCTGCAGCCATTCCTGCCCTACAAATTCCAAGGATATTAAATCACTGCAGGGCCCAGAGAGCACTTGGGAGCATGAACTGTCCAGAATGAAGTTGTGGCTCTCTGGGAACCACTCCCTGGGGATCTTCTGCCTGCTCAAGCTTCTCTGAGGTGCTGATTTGGGTTTTGACATCCCTGAGCTGCATCTGGAACAGCAGCATCAGCCCTGCTTTAAAGAGAGGGATGGGACATCCAAATCCACTGATCTGGAGAAATTCAATTTTAAATTTGCAGCAGCAAGCCAGAGCTCCTTCACACCAGTTGTTGCGTTTAGTGGGATTTTTCTGCTGCAGAAAGTTCTTATATGAATAAAGAAATAAACATAATTAAGAGGACCAAGAAGTAGAAGGGATGGTGACCCTGTAAGGTGGCAGCCCATAAACCTAAGATAATAAATAAATAAATATCACATTAAACCCTTCACAAAGGCACAGCCTTAAACCAGATTTTCAACTCCTGGGAGACACAAACCCACGTCCCTGCCAGGACTGACAAAGATTCACCTCCAGAAAAGCCAAAACATGAATTTCTTGCAGGAACTACAGACAGAAGTGACCTCAGTGCAAGAAATTCCAGGTTTTCTAATCCCCCCAGCAAAGCTTCTCCTGAAACTCTTCCAGTAGAGGATAAAGGAGGCACTTCTGACAGATGGCTGCTGGCTGCTCAGGCAGGAACCAGACTGAGATCAGGATCACAGAAACCTATTTCAGGAACTGCCTTTACCCAGATTTTTTCCTTTGCAATCCTCTCCATCCTTGGCAAGGCACATTTATTGACAAAACCAGCTGTAACCTTAAAATACATTAATTAACAGTGGTGTTTTGTAACCCCCAAAGTAAGCTGGATCCCAAAACCTATTTCAGGAACTGCCTTTATTCAGATTTTTTCATTTTCAAACCTCTCCTTCCTTGACAAGGCACAGTTCATGACAAAACCAGCTATATCCTTAAAACACATGAATTTATTTGTAAAAGCTGTGGTTTTTTGGTAACCTCCAAAGTAATTTGGATCAAATCCTGCTCTGAAAAGCCACAGCAGGGAAGGTTTCAGACCAAGGCTAGAAAATGGGAACTAAAAAGGTTCCTGCAGACAGACTTTCACTCAGAGATGTTCCCACAGAGCATTAAAAAGCAGAATATTGCACTGAGGAGATGCAGAAACACCACTGGGCACACAGAGTGAAAATGTCATTTTATCATCTTCCAACTTTCATTATTAGCTCAAAACCCAGCCAAAGCTGGTTCAGTTTCTCTTGCTTCAAGTTTTGATCATGTAATTGCAGCAAAGATAAAGATAAAATATCTCACTGAATATGTCTGTATATAATATGTCAACCCCTGTTCTAGAAATCAAACAGAATAATCCAAATTACACAAGGGAAGCCCCAGTATGAAAATTCACCTTGGTGCTCATGCTGGGGTTTTTTAGGGAGGCACAGACAATTTATCTGGCAAATTATGGTGGTTTTTTCCATAAAATAAAATTTCTCTAAAGTAAAATAAAAATCCATTAATAGATTAAAAGAAATAAATCCATATTAATAAATTAATTTGATTCCAAACATTCCTCACTCAAATTTCTTAGCTCAAATGTTAAAAAACTATTATTAAACTATTTATTAACTATTTCTTTTAAACAAAGTTTAAAATAAATAGTTCATAAATAGCACCTGCTGAGGAGGTTACTGTGTAAATAATTTACATTATTTATATTATTGCCCAGAAATCAAACACCCAGCAGTTGTCACTCAGCTGCTGGATCAGCTCAGCTCTCAGAGATGGGAATTTGGATTATTCAAACTGCCCAGACCTAAATCAGAGCACACACTTGTTCCTGGATCTGATTTCCAACTCCACCAGCCCGAGCTGGTTTAAGAATTACAGCTGAAAATAACTGCAATTTCTGTTTTGACTAGAGGATAAAGCACAATGGGAGAAAATATTTGTATTTCTTGTGCTTGATTACACAAAACATTTCCCTGTGCTGGCTCCTCCAGCTCCATTGTTTGCCAGGAAAAAAATAAAAAAATAAAAAACAAGGCTTGTGAAAACGCACTGAGGTTGTGATTTATTGGTGAGAAAAGGCTGGAAAATAACCTGGGTAAATTATCCACATCTGAAATTCAGCCCAGCCCTGAGCAGGTGATCCAAGCAAAATGTTGGTGTTGCATGGGAATAGAACAACATCAATATTTTGTATGAGATTATCTCAGGTTTGATTACAGAAACCTATTTCAGGAACTGTCTTTATCCAGATTTTTCCTTTATCCAAATTTTTTCCTTTTTTATTTTTGCAGAACTCACCAGAATGTGAGTCAGGGCTTAGGGCTGCTGAATTTTCCAGCCCTAAGAGAAAATTGATGAGCTTTGCTTTGCTGCCCTGCTCACAGACACTGATTTATCTCCCAATTATTCAGCAAATATTCAGGAAATGGACACAACAGCTCTGAAAAAAGCCCTTCAGTAAAATTCAGTTCCATCCTTTTAAGCCAGGGATGAGAGGCTCTCCCACAAGACCAACAAAATCCAAACTAAACAAGAAATAAAAATAATATTTATTATATTCATTATATAAATATTATATGTATAATATATTATGTATAATACATAATATATATAATTATATATAAAATCTATAATATATAATATATAGTATATATAATGTATAAAATACATAACATTATATATTTGTATATATATTATATACAAATATAATATATATATTTGCTATATTTATTATAAAAACATAATATAAAATTATTAAATAATATATATTATGCATTAT
>JAWWMS010000080.1:6136169-6147544 GCA_035048045.1 Chlorospingus semifuscus
TATTTTATTTTGTTTTATTTTATTTTATTTTATTTTATTTTATTTTATTTTATTTTATTTTATTTTATTTTATTTTATTTTTTATTTATTTTATTTTATTTTATTTTATTTATTTTTATATTTTATATTTTATATTTTATATTTTATATTCTGTATTTTATATTTTGTATTTTATATTTTATATTTTATATTTTGTATTTTATATTTTGTATTTTATATTTTATATTTTATATTTTGTATTTTATATTTTATATTTTATATTTTATATTTTATATTTTATATTTTATATTTTATATTTTATATTTTATATGTTATATTTTATATTTTATATTTTATATTTTGTATTTTGTATTTTATATTTTATATTTTATTTTATTTGTATTGGAGACACCAACTGCTATCTTGAGTTGAAGGGATGGGACTAGTGCCAGGCTTAAAACAATTTATTACAGGGAAACATCAGCCTCAAAGGCTGTGAGATTGAAAATTTTTTAAAAATGAATTTTAAAATTAAAAATTTAAAATGAGATTTGAAAGTTTTAAAAGCAGTCAGACACAGGTCAAAAGTAGTCAAAAGTCTCTTTGTTACAATATATAACATTGTAATCCAATGGAAAGTTGCCACAAAGTTGATTTTGTTTTTTCTAACCTATCGCCTTTGCTTAATTTTACTGAACTGGGTATAATTTATCCAATGGGTTACTGTTATATGTACACACATATGCTTCTGTTATAGCATATATTATAATTATATATTATATATAATAATTGTATCTATTATATAGATATAATTATATATATTTATAATTATATAATTGTACATATTATATATTTTACATTATATATTATATATTATATATTATATATTATATATTATGTATTATGTATTATGTATTATATATTATGTTATACATTATACGTTATATGTTATACATTCTATAACATACATTATATATAATATATTATCTATATTACCTATATTTTAATATATTAGTTATTATGTATTTATATATCTGTATTTATATATTTTTATACTGTATATTCTTGTCCCTGTCCCTGGCAGATGCAGGAGTCATCGACAGGGAGCTGCACTCCCAGAAAGAGCCCGTGGTCCAGGAGCCCATGGTGAGTGACCAGAGCATCACCAACCCCTCCAAGGCTTGGGAGGGACCTTAAATGTCATCTGACCCCATCCCTGGCCACCTCCCACTGTCCCAGGGTGTTCCAAGGCTTGGAAAGGACCTTAAATGTCATCTGACCCCACCTCCCCCTGTCCCAGGGTGCTCCAAGCCCTGCCCAGCCCGGCTGAGAGAAGTTTTCATCTTCTCATCCTGCTCTGTTTCACCTGGATGCGACTCTGGCTATAAGAGTCCATCCAATAATAAGAGTCCAATCAGTCAATAATTACCCAGAAGTTTCTGTGAACTCCAAACTCCCTGGGTGCAGAGGGATAACAAAGATGTTTTGGGGTTTTTTAACAAACCCTAACAGGTTTGGAGAGGTGCAAGTGCTCCAGGCTTGCTGGGGAAGGCAGGTTGCTGCCTCCTGAGGGAATAAATAAAATAAAATAAATCAATAAAAATAAATAACTGAAAGCCACAAGAGGCTTTTCCTGTCCAGGTGCCAGATGATGCTGCAGATCCTGCCCAGGACCCCAACAACCAGGGGGAGGATGAGTTTGAGGAGGCTGAGCTGGAGAGACCTGACTTTGAGGAGAAGGTGGGAGGCTCGGAGAAGTTCAAGGAGCCCAGAGTTAAAGAAGAGTGGAAGGAGAAACCACCAAAGGTGACAACCAGCAGGGCCAGGGAGGGATCCCAGCTGGGGATGGTGGGTGGGCAGAGAGCTGAAGGGCTGGAATGGAAATATCAAAATTCCTGGGTGGATCCATAATCCAAATTTCTGGTGGATCCATAATCCAAATTCCTAGGTGGATCCATAATCCAAAATCCTGGTGGATCCATAATCCAAATTCCTGGTGGATCCATAATCCAAAGCCCTGGGTGGATCCATAATCCCAGTTCCTGGTGGATCCACAATCCAAATTCCTGAGTGGATCCATAATCCAAATTCCTGACTTGATCCATAATCCAAATTCCTGGTGGATCCATAATCCAGATTCCTGTCTGAATCCATAATCCAAATTCCCAGGTGGATCCATGATCCAAATTCCTGGTGGATCCATGATCCAAATTCCTGGCTGAATCCATAATCCAAATTCCCAGGTGGATCCATAATCCAAATTCCTGGTGGATCCATAATCCCAATTCCTGGTGGATCCATAATCCAAATTCCCAGGTGGATCCATAACCCCCTTTGAGATGTGGCAGACAGCAGAAAGCTCTTTGGCAGATTGCTCAAAACCAACTTATTTTTTCTTCCACTGGTTGTAATGGAACTTGAAATTTACATTTCATGGGACTTTTTGCTCTTTTGTTTTCATTCTGCTTGTGGTTTTTATCAGCACAAGCAGCATTTCAGAGCTCTGCCTCCTTGTTTGCTTCCCTGCAGATGGAACCCATTTGTTTCACCAAGTGTTTCTTGCTGCCTGAAGCCAGACTCTGCATCAGGGAAATGTTCATTTGTTTTGACAAGCAGCTGAACGTTGCTTGTTTTAAAAAAAGAAAAGGAGTGTTTTATCTGTCAGGTTCTAAAATCATGATTAATGGTGGGATTAAGAAAGGAAAAAAGGAAATCCAGGCCAATGAAATCAAATAAGAGAGAGGTGCTGGCACCTTCTTGAGATTAGTGAAAATGTGGAAAGAATTAGTGATGTAAATACCTGGCTCTCAGCTCTGGCTGTGCTGTGCTCCCTAAAGCTCTACCCTAAAACACCCCAAATTTTCCAGAGGCAGCAGCCCCGGGGCCCTCCTGCTGCAGGAGAGAGGAGCTGCCAGCAGCTGGGAAAAGAGACTGGATGGCAAAAAATAAATGGAGTTTGTGCTGCCTGATTGTCCCTCTGCTCCCCCAGTTCCTGATCTGCCCTGGGCTGTGGGGCAGGAGCTGTTCCTGGCAGGGCTGGCAGCAGGCTGGGTCTCGGGGCTTTGGCTGCTCACAGTGACCCCAAAATGTGTCACAAAGTCTCTTTTACCAGCCCCAAGATGTGTCACAAAGTCTCTTTTACCAGCCCCAAGATGTGTCAGAAAGTCTCTTTTCCCAGCCTGGCACTTGAAGAAGGAGTCAGAACTCCTCAGTTCTCATTCTCAAGGTTCTTTATTGTATCTATCTATAAAATTCTTTCTCCTGTCCTGCCGAGGTCTGCTCAGCAGATCAGACAGAGGCACACTGGTGTTATCTTTTTATACTAAAAACTACAATATTTACAATTCCTTCCCAATACCCATCACCTGTGTTAGACAGTGAGCTTCTACTCTAAACCAATCTAAAATTGCCACCATCACAGCAGAAGATGGAGGCCAAGAAGAAGAAGAAGGAGAAAGGCTGGACACGCCCAGATCCCTCCATCTTGCCTCCTGAACCCCCATTCTAAAAACCCCAAAAAATGTATTTTTCACCCCATGATAAATTCACTGTCATTCTGCTTAAACTTTTGTGGCTTGTAGATCTTCATATAAGTTGGTAATTTTTTCCATGGGTCATAATCAAAGTCACAGAGTCCTGGGCTCTGTGCCGGGGTCTCTGAGCGCCCTGGCAGGGACAGACAGACAGAGGGACGTCCTGAATCCCGACAGCTGGGCACTCCCAACCCTGCCTGCCTGTGTTTTTCAGGATGCTGGCAGAGCTGCCAAGCCCAGGGAAGAGCCGCTGGAGGATTACCAAGAAGATCAGGAGCAAGAAATTGTACGACACCAAGGTTCTTCCTCTTTCCTCTCTGCTGTGGGGTCACCTGGGGGGGTTGGCAGCCAGGAATTTGGGGGGGACTCAGCTTTATGGGGAGCCAGGGGTGAGCAGGGACTCCAGGTCTGCCTCTGCTTGCTCTGTGAGGTGTCCAGAACAAACCTGGAGCCCACTGCTGCCTTTTGCAGGTGTCCAGAACAAACCTGGAGCTCACTGCTGCCTTTTGCAGGTGTTCAGAACAAACCTGGAGCTCACTGCTGCCTTTTGCAGGTGTTCAGAACAAACCTGGAGCTCACTGCTGACTTTTGCAGGTGTTCAGAGCATCCTTTGTGCTTTTGTGCCCTCCTCCTTTGTGTCTGCACCCACCTGCAGCAGCTGAGCTCTGGGGTGTTCCCAAACAGTAAATGGGGGAATCACAGGGGAATTATAGGAGGAATTGCAGGAGGAATTATAGGAGAAATCACAGGAGGAATCACAGGAAGAATTATAGGAGGAATTTTAGGAAGAATTTTAGGAGGAATTAATCACAGGAGGAATCATAGGAGGAATCACAGGGAGAATTATAGGAGGAATTATAGAAGGAATCACTGCAGGAATCACAGGAGGAATCAATCATAGGAGAAATTACAGGAGGAATTATAGCAGGAATCACAGGAGGAATTATAGGAGGAATTATAGGAGAAATTAATCACAGGAGGAATCATAGGGGAAATTACAGGAGGAATCACAGGGGGAAACAGGAGAAATTATAGGAGGAATTTTAGGGAGAATCACAGGAGGAATCACAGCAGGAATCAGTCACAGGAGGAATTATAGGAGGAATCACAGGAGGAGTTCTAGAAGGAATCACTGCAGGAATCACAGCAGGAATCAATCACAGGGGGAATCAAGGCTGTGCCAGTGCAGCAATACCAGATCAATGTTTTTCAAGCATGAGCCAGAGAGGATCACCCTGGTACCTTCAGAGATAGAAATGAATCCTCTCCCAGTCTCATTCTTTCTCTCCCAACCCTTTCTGAGTGGCTCCTGAGGGGTTTTTCTGCAGTTTTCCCAGGATTGCTGAGGGTTTGGGAATGAAGGGAAATACAGAGCAGGGTTGGTGTCAGGTCTCCTCTCCCTGAGTGATTCCAGGCCTCTTGTAGGTGTCTCCAATGCATGGTTGGAGCTGAAATCCTCCCTGGAGGCTCTGCATGGCCTGGGTGGGGTTGGTGACACAGTTTGAAATGTGGAGGATGTAAAATATCAGCTCCTGCTCCTTCCATCTGCCCCTCATGCAGCAAAGGCAGAGATGTCAAAGCTGCATTGCACTGCCAGGATATTAAAATGTGCCTAAAACACCTCTGTGCCCTGCCAGTGACACAAAAGGTGCCACCAGAGGTGGGTTCTGCCCTGTTCTCCCAGGTTTCCAAAGCTGGGCTGGTTTGGTGGAACAGTTCTGCTCAGGGACAGCGTGGTGTCTTTAGGATCTCCTTTTCCAGGATTTCCTTTTTGCTGATTTTTTCCCTTCCCGGCTGTTCCCTGTGTCCCCAGGAGGATCACGGAGGGGAGGTGGATGACAACGATGACCTGGAGCTTGTCCAAGAGCAGAAGGAGCCTGTGGGAAGGCAGGGAGGTGCTGGCAAGAAGGATGATTACTTCTGAGAGCTGCTGGAAATCCAGGATGCTGCAGGAATGAGGGGATGGGAGCTCCTCCCGAATGAAACACTGCCCAGAGCAATGCAGGAGGAGGGAACTCCCCCAAACAAAGAGGGGCTTTGCAGATGAAAATATGAAAATCCCATCTCAGTGTGGGGCCACTGCTGCCTCTGAGATCTCAGACTGGGGATGATCTTACCCTGCTGCTTTTCTTAGGAGCACTTTTTGATTTACTGTGTTCTTCGCCCTCTTGTTCTTCACATCCCCTTTCTGAGCTGGAGAGGGTTTTTTGGGGCTGGTTTTGGGGGTGTTTTTACCCCCCCTGGGCAGCAGAGGGGTCCCTGGACTCACTCTAATACAAAGGAATCTGTCTTCATAAATGATTTTGTGTTTCTTTAACACATCCTCCGAGCAGGGCGGGGAGGGAACCAGAGGAAATTTCCTGTTCTTTGCCCTGGAGCTGTGCAAGAGAGCACCAGCCACAGCCAGAAGAGTGTGTGAGTGTGGATGTGAACACTTTCCTGCTGCAGAAACCCTCCAGAAACTGGGAGCAGATCCCTGCAGAGCTCTCCCTGCCCTGCCTTTGAGCTCTGTGACATTCCTGCTGAGTGTCCCCTGGAATTCTGTGCCTGTCCCCTGCTGGAGCTGAGGGCTGCCCTGAGCTCTTCCCCATGGGGACAGGGACAGCCACGCCAAGAAACAGGAAAAAAAAAGAGATATTTGCAGCCCAACTAATGCAGTTCCAGCCTGGTTGGATTATTGCCAGTCTCCCAGCAGGAGCCAAGGTAAATTTTGTCTCTTCTAGAGGGGTTTTGATCAGCAAGATGGGAGTTGTTGGTGGAGTGGATTGAATCCTGTGGGACTTTACTCAGCCTCCAAAAGACTTGCCTGACCTCAGGGACAAAGAAGGAACAGTCAGCTGGATTTAAAACTGAAAAGAGAATGGGTTTAATCATGATATCTCAAAGCCCAGAACCTGTTTTAAGTGATAAGAGCAGGGCAGAGCTGTCCCACTCCCTGCCCTGAGCTGTGTCCTCCTTCCTCATCACCAGACTCTGGCACCTCAACCACCAAACACAGGGAATTGTGCCTGAATCTCATCACCTGCTAAAAAATCAGAGCATCTTTGTTCTCTATTTGAATTAGCTGAGCTCTTTCTAATCCCTTGTTTGTGGCATATTTTGCAAGCACTTCTAGGCACTGGGGAAAACAATATTTATTTCCCAACAAGCTCAGCCTTTTTCATTCTGACAGCATTGATTTTTTTTTTTTCTTTCACTGGTTGTAATAGAGCTTGAAATTTACATTTCATAGGAGTTTTTGGTTCTTTGTTTTCAATTTTCCTTGTGTTTCTTACCAGCACAATCAGCTGTGCAAGTCCAGCTCTGGCATGGAGCAGAATAAGGAAAGGGACAATTTCAGGAAATTATCTCTTAGCCAAGTGCCAGAGCTGCTCATGGAGCTCAGTAAGGAGCTCACTACCAAACGCTGGTGGGGTTCAAGATGCACAAAATGGCCAACTATCTCTTGTTACAAGGCATTTTAAGGATAAACTATCCAATTAAGAAATGACACCTAAATTATTTTCCCTTTTAACCCAATAACTGATCCCTTGAAATCCTCAATGTGGACTTTTCTGTCTAATCACACAAAACCACCCAAACCCATGGAGAAGAAGGAAGAAGGTAAAGAAGAACAACCTGACTCCACCCTAAAACCTCCATCTTGCTTCATATTTATTTCAATATTCTAAAACCCCAAACTCTCAGTTTTCCACCCTGTGATCCCCAAACCCCAAACTCTTTAAGTTTTCCACTTCTACCCAACCCCACACCCACAGTCCCAGTTCCATCATTTCATTTTGGAACTCTTCTCCACAGCCTCAGGTCAAATGCAGTTTTCTGTGCCTGTCAGCACAGAAAGTTCTAATTTTAAACAGAAAGTTAAATATTTTCAGCAGCCAGGGTTCCATCACTCCAGCTGTGTTCAGCTCAGCTCTCCCTCCCTGGCTCTGGCTGGTTCAGCCCTGACTGGAAGTGAATCAAGCACTGGAAATGGAAGCCCAGTGGGGGTGAGGCTGCTCATGGATTCAGGCTGCAGGAAAATCTAAATTAGGAGGCAGATTCTGTGTGTTTGCACGTCTAGGGTGAGTAATCCTCAGAGTTATGACTCGGAGGGAAGTGCAGCAACTCAGCTGAATGCAAAGCTCCCAGCTTGGAGGGTGCTTTAGGAACCATATGTCATGTGCTGCCCTCAGCTGAGAGCAAACATCTCTGCCCTGGGGACTGTCTGCCCTGGCCATATCTGAGACTAAAATTAGCGGAGTGCTGCATAAATTGTGAGCTGGAGGTTGTCAGTGCTTCACTGCCTGGCCCACAGCGAGTTCTGATACTCCTTCAGTGTTTCCTTGAGAAGAGACAATAAATCCAGAGGAGGAGAAGCAGAAAAGCCAAAGCCTGTGGTGGTGCTGGGTCTGGCTGGAGGCTCTGAAGCAATCTGGGGTCCTGCTGGGGCTTCTCAGCTTGGACACATCACAGGCTTTGGCCTGAGGAGCAGAATGCTGAAGCAATGCCATGAAATAGCCCAGGCTGGGTTTTACTGCACAGAACAAGTCTCAGGAAACAGATGGATTGATAAGAGAGCAAGCAGAGATAAAGAATTCCCAGGGAGTCAGCACAGCCAGGCTGACCAAGCCAAAGCACAGGGGCCTGCTTGGCTCTGCATAAATAATTGGGGTTTTGCTCAGCCACAGTGCAAGGCCAAGAAATGTGCAGAAGGTGTAGTTAACCCATAGTGTTATAATTATTTTGATGGGTTCAGGTCCTCCACTGCTGTGCCAACCATTTTCCCTCCCCGCAGCACACTCCAGACCCCTGGATCTCCCAGCAGAACTCAGGGTGAGTTCATCACAAGTTGTTATGATCACAAGTTGTTCCTCACAAGGTGTTCATCACAAGTTGTTATCACAAGTTGCTCCTCACAAGTTGTTGATCACAAATTGTTCCACAAGTTGTTCCTCACAAGCTGTTCATCACAGGTTGGTGATCACAAGTTGTTCCTCACAAGTTGTCCCTCACAAGTTGTCCCTCACAAGTTGTTCCTCACAAATTGTTCCTCACAAGTTGTCCATCACAAGTTGTTCCTCACAAGTTGTCCATCACAAGTTGTTCCTCACAAATTGTCCATCACAAGTTGTCCATCACAAGTTGTCCCTCACAAGCTGTCCATCACAAGTAGTTCCTCACAAGTTGTTCCTCACAAGTTGCTCCTCACAAGTTGCTCCTCACAAGTTGTCCATCACAAGTTGTTCCTCTCAAGTTGTTCCTCACAAGTTGCTCCTCACAAGTTGTCCATCACAAGTTGTTCCTCTCAAGTTGTTCCTCACAAGTTGTTCCTCACAAGTTGCTCCTCACAAGTTGTCCATCACAAGTTGTTCCTCTCAAGTTGTTCCTCTCAAGTTGTTCCTCACAAGTTGTCCATCACAAGTTGTTCCTCAGAAGTTGTCCATCACAAGTTGTTCCTCACAAGTTGTTCCTCACAAGTTGTCCATCACAAGTTGTCCATCACAAGTTGTTCCTCACAAGTTGTTCCTCACAAATTGTTCCTCACAAGTTGTTCCTCACAAGCAGCCACAGAGGCTGGTGCCAGATCTCCTCCCTGGACATGGTAGCAATGACAGCTCTGGAACAATCATTGCTGTCAGGAGAAGGACACAAAGTTTGAAGGAGGAAAATCTTGGTTTGGCTCCAGGCACTCCCTGAACACGCTCACCTTGCTCAGGAAGGGCTGTCAGAGCTCCAGTTTTTGCATCCTGGCTGAATTCCACACGTAAATTTGCCAAGAAGTGCCTTCAGCAGCACAGCACCTCTTCCTGCTCCAGTATCTGAGTGTTCTCCAAGCCATAACTGCACCTCCAGCATCCTTTTCTATGCTGATAAGTTTTTTTATTGATCCCTCTTGGTATCAAAAGAGGTTCCTTGCAATTTTCCATAGGCTAGCAGACACCCCCATTCAATCTGGTGAAAAATTAGATGCGGAAATAACTTGAAATACTTGATATTGGTAAATTAAAGATTTCCTCAGGAAACACACACTTGAAAAATCCAACAGGAAAAGGTGCCCTGATGTCAGACAATTCGTGTTCAATGCATCAGAAAGCAAAATTATTTAAACAAATTATACTTTGCGTATGTGCAAGCATCACCTTCCGGTATGATTTGGGTTTGGTTTTGTTCAGGCTGTGAAATAAAAATAGGCCTTGGGATCTTATTTTTGTTGTATTTTCAAGTTACATAATTCAAATGCTGTTTTTAAAGGAAACACACACAGGAAACTGCAATGTGTTTCTAAATAAGTAACACAGTGAAGAACTACAGCAATGTGTTCAGGCACATTTCTGAGGCTTTTAACAAAATCATATGTTAATTATTCTATTTCACAAATTAAATATAGACAAATGCTTATGTTTTGCTATAAAATCTGGAACACAACTTTATGTAAAACCTGATCAAAACCAAAAAGAAATGTTGGGTTTTTTTCCTGCTACTCAGAAAAGGACTTAAAGCAACTTTTACCAATTTAACAGCTCAAAGGATCTCCAAACATTGTTTAATTCTGTATTTTTATTATTCTTTCATTACAGCTCTTTTCTCTCCCCATTTAGACAAGTCAATTCTCTCGTGTACCTGTCTCAAGGTCGTTCAGAGAACATTAATTAGAGGAATTTGGGGGAGGCAAGAAGAGGAATTTGGGACAAGGCAGGAAGAGCAATTTGGGGAAATCAGGAAGAGGAATCTCCTCGTTCCTTCTGTCTCAGGGCGTGCACTAAGACCCAGAGCTATCCCTGCTCTCAGGTGACCTCCTGGGAGGGTCTAAAGTACATCCCTGCCGAGTTTATTTAAATTCCCAAAGCCAAGAGGTTGAAGCAGCCTGGGTGTGTGGTTATCACCGTGTTAAAAATCAAATCAAATAAAACGAAATCCGTGTGAGCTCCGATTCTCCGAACAAGGTTTGCATCAGCTGAAGGGGAGCTCTGTCACCTTCCCCAGCCTTGCTGGTGTCCAAGACAGGACTGAGCAGCCCCCCAAGCCCTGGGGGACGCGACCCCGGAGGGCACAGCAGAGCCCGGGGGAGGGACGGAGGGGCTGCACATCCCCTGTGCCAACCTTTGCGGGGTCTGAGCATCCCTGTGCCAACCTTTGTGGGGTCTGAGCATCCCTGTGCCAACCTTTGGGGGGTCTGAGCATCCCTGTGCCAACCTTTGGGGGATCTCAGCATCCTTGTACAGACAGTTGGGGGGGGTCTCGGCATCCCTGTGCCAACCCTTGCGAGGTCTGAGCATCCCCCTGTGCCAACCCTTGCGAGGTCTGAGCATCCCCCCCATGTGGGATCTCAGCATCCTCCGTGCGTGTCCTTGCGGGGTCTCAGCACACCCAGAACCCGCCCCCGCGGGATCTCAGCATCCCCTTGTGCCGGTCCTTGCGGGGTCTCAGCACCCCGTGCCCATCCCCGTGGGGTCTCAGCACCCCGTGCCCATCCCTGTGGGGTCTCAGCACCCCGTGCCCGCCCCCGCGGGGTCTCAGCGCTCCGTGCGGATCCCCGAGAGCCGCGTCCGGGCGGCCACCAGCGGCCGCATCGGGCGGGTGCTCCGCAGCCCGGCGAGAGTTAACGGCGGCACCGCCTCTCCATTGGCGGCCCCGCGGCGGCTGCCGAGCCCCGCGCATCCACCGGCGCCGCGCTCCGCGCCTCTCCGCGGCTCCATGCGGCGGCGGCCGCCGGCATGCCCGGCCCGCCCAGCCTGCTGCCTCCTCTGCTCGCCCTGCTGTGCCTCGGGCTGGCCGAGCCCAACGCCGACCCCGACGAGCCGTGGTGCCCCTACAAGGTGGGCGGCGATGGCGCCGCGGCGGCGGCGGCGGGGGCGCGGCTGTGCTTCCGCCCGCCGGCCC
>JAWWMS010000080.1:6147644-6160165 GCA_035048045.1 Chlorospingus semifuscus
CGCCGGCCCGCGGCTTCCAGTGCTCGGCGCGGGCGTGCCGCGCCCACCGCTCCGCGTGCGGCGCGCTGGTTGCCAACGTGCTGCGGAACGGCAGCGTGCTGCTGCAGTGGGGCATGCGGCACTGGGGGCCGCCCGCCCGCCCCGCCGCCGCCCTGCGCGGCTTCGCGCTCAACTGCTCCTGGGACGGCACCTACACGCGCTTCCCCTGCGACAGCGTGGAGCTGGGGGCCGCGTGTCGCGATTACCTGCTGGCCGAGGCGCACGGCAGCGTGCGCTACCGCCTGTGCCTGCAGCCGCGCTTCGCCCCGCCGCGCCCCGCGCCGCCCGCGCAGTGCGTGGAGTTCCGCGTGGAGCCCGCGGCCATGCGCGACATCGTGGTGGCCATGACGGCCGTGGGGGGATCCATCTGCGTGATGCTCGTCTTCATCTGCCTGCTCGTGGCCTACATCACCGAGAACCTCATGAGCCCCGCGCTGGCCCGCGGAGGGCACGCGGCGGCCGCTGCGCGCCGCGCGTAGTGCGGGACGGGATGGTGGTGATGGTGATGATGATGATGATGATGATGATGCGGCGCCCGGCGGCTCCCGCAGTCCCCGTTCCGGCGCTCTCCGGCGAGGGAAGAGGTTTTCCAGACTGTTCTGGCAGCGCTGTGCCCAAATCTGCAGGATGCGCGTTCCCAGCGGAGCTCGGAGCTCTCCTTCCCCCTGGGGTGGCTTCTCGGCCGGAGCCGTTCGTGGTGAACTCTTGGCATCTCAGCGGATCAAAAAACAATAGCAGAGGTCCCCAAGTGCCAGAAATCGTCTGTTTTTAAGGGCAAGCGGCTGATCTTACCGAGGGCCTGTTTGAAAAGACTCTCCAGAACACCTTTATTTTAAGCCTAAAACCTCTTGGTCTTAGAGCCGTGCTTGATTTTTTTCCTGTGGGGTAAAGTTGTGTTAAAGTTCAGGAGGACTGACTGGTGGGACCACAAACCCCACAGCTAAGGGTGTGTTTGATCCAAAGCCCACTTAATCTCATGGTTTAGGGGGTTTTGTATCCGGCTTTACGGTGGTCACAAATTTTGGGGCCACTGTCCAAAAACCACGGGGGTTTTCTTGGTCGAGGGTTTTCGACCATCAACATCCAACACCTGCTTTTCTCCCATCAGAATCGTGTTGTAGTTTCACAAAGAGTGCAGGTAAAGGGATAAATTGAATAAGAAAACTCCATTTCGTTGAGCAAGTAGGAACCAACCCTTAATTATAAGATAGAAGTGAGTGCCCCCTGAAATCCCCTCCTTTAGCAAAGCAGCTGCACTAAGGTAGAAGCTTCCTGACCACAGAACTCACTGATGTTGTAGCCGAGTGTTTTGAGCGTAGGAACACTCCCTGGTAACTTCTCACTTGATGCTGTAGTGAAGTAAGGTTTTAGCCATACTCTAGTACTGATTCTATTGTGCCTTAGTGCTGAGAATTTGTCCCATTTCTCTTGGTGTGGCTGTTCCTGTAGTCCTCGTAGTTTTAAGTGTGTCTCCCTCGTGTTCTTGTCTCTGGAATTAGTGGTTGTTGGTTTGTCTGATTGTTTTCTTTAAAAAAAAAACAAAAACAAACAACTTGGGCTGAGCATTACTTGAAATTTAATATATCCACAAAGTAGTTACCTTCAGAGAGGTATTTAGTGAGGTAGTTTTTAGTACGTGTTGTTTGTATGTAGTTAACTGTTGTAACACGAAAAATTAATTTATTATCACTTAGGAACTGTGCACTTAGAGCAAAAAATAAAAAAGTAGGGGAAAGTCTCTTCTGTAAAGGGACTGTCAGGTTCAGTGTGATCTGTTTGTGTAAATGTTTAGCACTGGTGAACGACCTGTTTGCTTTTCCTTGTGAAAGTCGTTTGTGGTAGAGGGTAAATATAGGAAATGTGTGGAATCCTTAATAATACCCAGTATTTGTACTGAACAAAATCCCTTCTTCAGGAACTTGGGGGTGGCTGAGGAGCTGAAGGTCTGCATTTCATCAGCACTTTTCCTTTGTTTGTTATTCCTGCTGTGTTTCATTCTCACCTGCAGCTGACTCCACCAGCTGCTCTGTGTTTGTTACCTTGCTGGATTGAAGCACCTCACTGATGCCTCATTTTTGGGTTTTTATCCCTAAGGACATGGACTGCTGGAAGAAAAGGCAATTTTGAAGAACATTAAGACAAATGTTGGTCTTTTAAAGGTTTCAGGGGTTTTTTTTGCTGTAGCCAGTTCAGCACAGGAGCATTGGAGTGTCACTGATTTTGTGCATTTCTGTCACCTTTTGTCGAGCAATGTCACTGTTCTGTTCCTCATCTTGTCATGAATTGCCAGATGTGAAAACCAGCTGTATAAACAACGAGCCTTGTACCAGCTTGGCATTGAACTTAATAAATTAAGAGGATGATGAAAAGAAATTAAAATCCCATAAATATTTAAAGGTTCAAGATCTTGCTTGACTCAAAGTGAGTCTGCCCAAACTGGTCATAATAATATTCCATTGCTTACTATAAAATTATGACAGCATTAATAGGAAAATAAGAGATTTATTCTCTGAATACTTGATTTTATTTACTAGAGGTTTGGACTATAGATAACTGGGTAATTCAGGTGGTAACACTGATGTAAGTCTGAGGAAATGGAAATTTAATTTACAGTTTGGAACGTGACTGTCTTCAGTAAGACACCTCTGCAGGTAATAAGGGAAACCCTAAATAATAATAATAATAATGGTATAACCCTAATGGATGATGGAAAATACAAAAGAGAGGGAGAGGTTTTACATGGAGGAGAATGGTGGCTGTGGGAGCAGGAAAAGGCTCTGCTGGAAGTGCTGTGGTGATAATGGGGAAAAAAATCTTCAGAAAGCACAAAGAGGAAAAAAATATCAATGTGAGAGCAGAAAATATTTTTAGGAAGCACTGAGGTGAGAGTCCTGCCTCACTAGTGAATTTCAGCTGGGCTGGGGAATAGATTTGTTGCTTTGATGTCCTGGTTTATCCCCTGTATTTCTCCTGCTCCATTACCTCCTCCTGCCATTGTAATAGTGCAAGGAGACCAAAGTGGAAAAGGGAAAAGATGACAAAAACCTCAGAGAAAAATGGGATTGAACTGGGCTGAGCAAGGAGCACCGTGATAATTTTGACCTGGATGTGAGAAAACAATCCTGAAACCAGCGTATTTCACCAGTCTGGTGAAATATTTGGGTAAATAACAAAAATAACTCCTAGTTTTGGCGTTCTGATTTGTGCAGTTTGCAGTAAAAGCGCCAGCATTTCCTCATGGAATGCAGAATTCCACATTTAATCCTACCAGTGTTGGCAGTGTTCTGTTCGCTGTGGATCCCCCTGGGCACAGGGCTCACCCAGGGTGTCCAGCCCAATTCTCCTCCTCGGGATGACTCAATCCTGCATCCAAACCCTTCCCCCGGCATCCTCCCAGCCCCGCCGCGGCATTCGGCTGCCATCTAGCGCCAAACGGAGCGAAATTTGTCCTAAAAACCCGCTTTTCTGATGGGTTTTTTAATCCCACAGCCCGGAGAGGCAGAGGGATTCAGGGATTGGCGCGGAACGGCTGCTTGGTGGTGGGAGCGCTGGAGGCCTCATCGCTCTTTACGTGGTAAAATCTTCTTAATGTTCAACCTTGAACCTCTCCTGAGGGAACTGAGGCTATTCCCTCTCCTCCTGTCCCTGTTCCCTGGGAGAAATCCTGATCCCCCTTGGCTGTCCCCTCATGTCAGAAATCCCGATCCCTCATGCCAGAAATCCTGATCCCCTCATGTCAGAAATCCCAATCCCCCTCTGGCTGTCCCCTCATGTCAGAAATCCCGATCCCCTCTGGTTGTCCCCTCATGTCACAAATCCTGATCCCCCTCGGCTGTCCCCTCATGCCAGAAATCCCGATCCCCTCACTGCACCCTCATGTCAGGAGTTGTGCAGAACCACAAGGTCCCTCCTGAGCCTCCTCTTCTCCAGGCTGAGCCCTTTTCCAGCTCCCTCAGCCTCCTCTGAGGCTTCAAACACTTTCCCAGCCTCGTTCCCTTCTCTGGATGAGGTGAAGGAGAAGCTTTACAACCATGGAACATCCCAAGCTAGAAGAAACCCACAAAGAGTCCAAGCCCCTCACCCTGCACAGACACCCCAAAATCCCACCCTGTGCATTCCTGACGGCATTGTCCAAACCTTCCTGGAGCTGTTGGGGCTGGGACCATTCCCTGAGGAGCCAGAACCCTCTAGAGGAAGAACATTTCCCAAAATCCAACCTAAATTTCCCCTGACACAGCTTCAGCCATTCCCGGGGTCCTGTCGCTGGTCCCCATTGAGATCAGTGCCTGTCCCTCCTCTTCCCCTCACGAAGTTGAACATTGCAATGAGGCCAGCCGCCTCCAGGCTGAACAAGCCCTCACGCTCCTCCCCCTCTGAGCACCTTATAAATATATCATTATCTATATATCGATATCACATCTATAAAAGTATCTTTTTTAATATTTATTTATCGCCCTTGGCGGTGAGGTGGCACAACCCTCTCCCTCCGCGCTGCGCCCAACGCTTCCCACAGCTCGCCGGCAGCTCGCACTCCGCCCGCTCTCGCCCAGCACCCTCCGCTCCCTTCTCCCGGCACTCCCTGCCGGCGGCCGCGGCCGCTCCGCCTCCCCCGCGCCGTGCCGCGGTTGGCCGCGCCGGGGCCCTGCTGACACGTCCCGTCCCCGCCCGCCGCGCTGCCGCCGCCATTTTGTGGAGCGGCGGCCGGGAGGGAGGGAGGCGCGGGCAGCCCCAGCGCCGTGCCCGCCATGCCGTCCGCGCCGCTCCGCGTGGCCGTGGTGTGCTCCAGCAACCAGAACCGCAGCATGGAGGCGCACAACATCCTCAGGTAACCGCTGCTGCCCGCTTCACCCTCCGTGCGGCCGGCGCTCCGCTGTCAGGGAGGTGCGGAGGGATGGGGCCGTGCTGTGGGGCCCGCGCCTGGCCCGGCCCGGCAGGCCCGTGGTTGCGGGGCAGCACTTTGCCTTCACCCTGCCTTCATCCCGCTTGTACCCGCTTTTCACGTCGCCGCCACCCTGTTTGTACGCCCTTTTCACCCCCTTTTATCCTCTTTTTACCCCGTTGTTATCTCGTCTCCTCCGCGCCCCGCTCCAGGCCGCGGTGGGGTCCCGGCCCTCCCTGACGGAGCTGTGGCCTCAGTGCTGGAAACACGGGCCGGGCACTTGGGTGGAGCCGGGCCTGTGTCTCGCCGTGTGGAAACTTAAATTTTCCCTTTTTTCCTGGGTTTTTTCCCTTTTTTTTTTCTTGGGCTCATCTGAACGGGGCCCACAGGGAAGCCAGACAGGGACTCTTCATCAAGAGCTGGAGTGATAGGACAAGGTGTAATGGGTTCAGAGTGAAAGAGGAGAAATCTAGGTTAGATGTTAGGAATAAATTTTTTTTAGTGTGGTGAGACGCTGGCCCAGGGAGATTGTGGCTGTCCCATCCCTGGAAGGGTCCAAGGCAAGCTTAGATGGGGCTTGGAGCATCCTGGAATGGTGGAAGGTGTCCCTGCCCATGGGGTGGATTTAAAGTCCATGCCCACCCTTTAACACTCTGTGAAAACTGAGTCACGCTGTGCCCTGAAAGGGAACCCTTTCCTCCCACAGGAGAACCAGAACATTCGGTTCAGAGTGCTAAATGTCTTTGAGATTATGAGTGTTAATCTGTTTAGCACTCCCAGTGCTCTCAGCTTGGCTGCAGAGGTGATATGGGAGGCTTGGGACAGACAGATGGACAGGAGAGACCTGATCTGCCTGAAATCGTGTCCCTAAATCTTCCCTTTGCACTGCAGGAACATGATAAGGATGTTTATTTCATTATTAAAGTTATGCAAAAAAAACATTCACATTAGAAATACACGTTGATGGCATAGTAAGCAAAACAACTGTGTGTAAGCTGTGTGCTACATGTAAATAAAAATAAAAGCTTTGGAAGGAATAAATAATGGAAGCATTTGGTGTGGCAGCCATCTTACTGTGACAGCATTTCATGCACTTCACGCTCACTCTTGGCATCGGATGTTATCTGTGAAAACAGAACATTGTTTTTCCTCGAATAATGCTGGAACTGAGTTGGAATTGAAAGCTGAGTGTTAAGGACCAAGTTAAATTTACTTCTGATGTCTGGCCCTTTCCTTCCCCCGTGGTTTTGCAGAAATAAATCACTTCCTGTGTGACTGATGCTTGCCAGACGTGGCAAGGGTGGTGTTTAAAAGTCTGTTCTCCCTCAAGATTTGAATTTAAAACAACAAAACCTTATTTAGAAAACGTTTCATTTTATTAACAGCTTTTGTAGTTACAGCAGCAGTAGAATAAGTGGCAAAGCAGAGATGAATTGCTGATGCTGCTGTAAAGAAATAACAGCGGTAAACTTGAGGAAAATGTTGTGTTGGCTCCAAGCCAGGCTGCCTCACCCCTTCAGGGCAGTGTGTTGCAATGCAGTTGGAAAAAACACATGATTAAAAGAGGAAGAAGCTGAGGAATTACGAAGTTTTAAGGTATTTTGTTAGTGGATGACAAGACTTTAAAAGACACAAATTCTGTGTGCTGCTGGAAAACAAAGTCTGGGGTCCAGCGTGTGTATTTTGTAATTAACCAAGTTCTGAACACTTCATTCCGATTTTGCAGCAGAACTCAGCCCGAAGGGCTGTCTGGAGTTGTTGCTAGAGTCAGAGCCCTCAGCGCAGGGCGGAGGGAGCAGGAGGAGCAGGCCGAAAGCCTCGGCCCCTCCCTGAGGCTGGCCGCGGCTGTGGGACCCGCCCTGGCTCCGGCGTTACCCGCCCTGCGTTATTTGATTCGCCGGCCTGGCTGCTGCGAGCCCTGCGCAGCAACAACAAAAACATCCTCTGCTGCAAGCACAAATCCGCAGCACAGCTGCTGGCACAGAATTAACCCTTCCCCAGCCAAAAGCAGCATATTCTACAGGTGAATTTATCTTTTATTTTATATTTTATCATGGAGCATGCAGACTCAGGCCACGGCTCTCCCTCAGAGGAGGAAGGCAGAAAAGTAAATCTCTTACAGCCAAACTTTTTAATTCACCAATTTCCACATTTCTGTTTGTTTGGTTTTACCCTGATGGCTTTGGAAGGAAGTCACTGAGTTCAAGTTCTCTGTGTCACTTACTGGCCATAAAAAGGTCTAAAATGCTGATACACATATCCCTTGTTTTAGAAAACTAACTTTTAGGAAATTAAAGAGAATGAACATGAAATCTTAGTGGCAGCAGGGAAATGATAATATTGCAACCCTTGTAGCAAAAACTTAATTCTCATATTGATGTTAAAATTTGTAGTTTGATATTGAGGTGTAAGAGAACTTAAATTGCACCTGTGCTGCTTCCAGAAGTCGTTACTCACAGCTTCTCTCCTGTCAGCCCCAAAATGCAGGGAGGTATTGACATCTCTATTGCCTAATGTAAGAAATCCTAAATTAATAACTCCCCACCCCAAGAAGGAGATATTTTCACATTTTTATATCAAAGCACACTTTCATTTGATAACTTAGTAGTGGTAATGCAAATTACAAGTTGTTAGTATTCAAAGTGAGTGAACAGTGCTTTAGTCCTGCTTGTTTTGGGGGTGTTTTTTTATATTGATTTTGTGGCATAAGATATTTTTTAAGTAACCTACAGGGGTTGCTGGTTATTTTCCTGCTACCTCTTGTGGAAAGGGATGTGGTAAAATTAATAATTTGTGCCCTGAAATCCTTCCCCACTCTGAGTGCAGTGGCACTGCAGGATTTATTACATTTGCTTTAATATTTAACAATATTTCCTACAGCCATTGGAAAGGAACATAAAATAAACTGAAAAGAAGATTTAATTAAATTCTATTTAATAAGAATGTGTGAGATCCACAAATAACAGTGAAATAAAAGAGAGGTGTGGACAGAAGTTCATGTCTCAAGCTGCACAAATTATTATAATTATTTCCAGTGGTTCCTGTCAGTGCAGTCCAGGTTGGTTTTTGATTTCAGAATTGTTGTCAGTGAGCTCTGAGATCTTTGGGGGAAATGCTCAGGGGCTCTTGGGTGGCTCTTTGTGATGAGCTTTGGACTGAGGGCTGAGATCTGGGCACTGACTCGCTCTGTCCTTAAATTGGAGTTTATCCACATCAGCCTTAATAGCATTAATAGAAACAACTCCCTGAAATAAGGTCATTAGTAACCTGTAAAGTTTAAGCTCCACATTTTCAGGAGACAGTCTGTTAGTCTGTCTTTATTAAACTTTATTTTTTTTGCCCAAGCTCATTTTTCCCCCATCTTCTGGGTAGTTTTACCAGGTCAAAACCAAACCCATTGTCTTGTAGGAATTGTTCATTTTTACATTTTTCATTTCCACAAACACCTGATGATTCACTACACTGGATATGTCCAGCTGTTAAATAAAAGCTGAATAATATTTAATAAAAGCTGAATAATATTTAATAAAAGCTCCTGACTAATGGCTCTCTGCAGGTATTTTCCTTTTCCTGTACCCCAGTTGTTGCAAGAAATGTTTTTAGAATATTTTATTGTACCTGGGGCATAAATAGTGCAAAAACTGACACTACCACTCACCAAGGTACAAAACATGAAATTCCATGTGAGGAACTCATATTCCAGCTATTCAGGAAATCATTTTAATTGGGTCATGGGCCTTGCAGGCACAAATTTTTGATGTGTTGAATGTCAGAGATTTCAGATTTGTTTTATATGAGATCATGCCAACTTCAGGGACTTTACAGCAATTAGAGGTGGAGGTTTTAATGTGTGTGATCCAAGCAGAGCTGTTCCAAAGAGAAAGAAAATGAAGCCATAGAAGAAAAGATCAAATTGAAACATGAATTTTTTAGCACTGCAATTTCTTCTGTACATATTATGTCTCTCTCCACGTCCAGCAGAATCAAAACTTGAATCTTCAAGTATTGCAGGGAAAATAAATGTACAGTGAGTCATAACTGCACCAGTTCCATGTGATGGAGGGCTGGGAGGGACAAAAAATTGCAATTTTTTCCACTTGTATCCGTTCTCAGTCACCAGTCCTGCAGAAAGAAGCAAAAACCCTCCTGTATCTTGTGTGTTTACAGAAATAGGCACCTATAAATAAATAGTGCTGGAGGAAAAGGTGCGGGGAGCGAGAACAGGGAGAGGAGGGGCTGTTCTGCAGGAGTGAGGTGTTGGTGGTTTCAGAGCTGTGCTTGAGGCTGGGGCAGGAGCAGATCACAGTCTGTGCCCAGAAGGATTTGGGGTCACTGTGGGGACACCTTTGAAGGCAAACAGACAATTTGGGGTTGGTGTTTTCTGGATTTCCCTGGATGTGCAGAGTCTGGGGCCAGCTCTGCCCCTGGGTCCTGTTCTGCTCACTCCCCTCAGGAGAGCACTGCAGATCTGGGGTTATTCTGGGGCTGTGGGGGTGTTCACCTGATTTTGGTTCTGACATTGTTCACTCCATTCGCCCTCTGCTAAAATCATTCAAGCTGGAAGTGAGTCCTTAAAAAACAGATTAACTCCTGGTCTGGCTGTTTTGAGTTCTGTTGTCATTACACACCCAAATGGTGATAGCAGCACTAATTTACCTTGTCACTTTGTCCTTTAGACCACCAGAAAATCTCTTTGTCCCATTATTCCACAGATTACTGTATTTTTTAAATACTCTATTTTTAAAATACTTTCTATTTTTATATACTTTATATAATACTATTTTTTAAACACTTTAAATAACAACACTATTTTACCATGTCACTTTGTCCTTTAGACCACCAGAAAATCTCTTTGTCCCATTATTCCACAGATTGCTGTATTTTTTAAATACTCTATTTTTAAAATACTTTATATTTTTTATATACTATTTTTTAAATACTTTAAATAACAACACTAATTTACCATGTCACTTTGTCCTTTAGACCACCAGAAAATCTCTTTTTTGTCCCATTATTTAATAGACTGCCATATTTTTTGATATTACTGAAGGAGGTATTGAGGTTTGAGTATTTCATTAATCAGCAAGAAGATTTTGGCATTGCTCCTAAAGACAAGCAGGTTCCTGCCTCTTTTTAAAAAATAAACAAGTAGTTGTTTATAAGAATGGAATGAAGTAATCCCTGCTTTAGCCAAGAGTTTCAGAGAGCAGCCAGCACAACATCTGCCCCACTCATGTAAAGGTGATTGCACTGCATGGATTTCAGGCACACAAATGTTTGTCCTGGGCTAATTAAATTACACTTTGGGCAACCAAGTGAGAAGAATAATTCAGTTAGGCCAGGAGTCTCAGCAGGACACTTGAGTATTGATCAGCAGTACAGTTATTTATTTGTATCAAGAGAAAACCATCTTTGTGTTGTTATGAATACTGAAGGGGTTTGGTGCAAATCCAGGACACAAAAGGAAAGCACAAAAGGAAAACACAAAAAGAAAGCAGAAATGACATTTCCAAATAGCTCTGTACCATAATTGTAAGAAAATTCCTGTCAGATAGAGGTGCTTCCCTTGAAATGTGTGTGAGTTTAGATTGTGACTGCAAGGAAAATAAAAATACAGAGTGGGAACTTCAGGCAGTTTGGCTGCTCAAATGCTGCTGGCTAAGAGGTGCTTTTAAAAGGTGTTTTTAAAATTCATTTTAATGTTCTTGAGCACTTTAATTTCCAGTTCCATGCAGTCTCATTGTCTCCTCCCCCTCCCTTGTGTCTTTCAGCAAACGAGGGTTCAGCGTGCGATCCTTTGGCACAGGGACTCACGTGAAACTGCCAGGACCAGCCCCGGACAAGCCCAATGTTTATGACTTCAAAACAACTTATGATCAGATGTACAATGATCTGCTTAGGAAAGACAAAGAACTGTATCCCTGTGGCATGGCCTCTTTAAAAAATCCAGTGTGCTTCATCCTTGAAAGGTGTAATTCATTATTTGCCATTAAGAATCTCTTAGAGTTGCTTGGCTGGAGAACTTTAAATGATTTTAAGTTTATAGGAGGTTTTTTTTTTTAACAGTGGGCCTCTAATGCTCCCTTGTAAATTGTTACACACATCCCAAATGCTCTTTTGTAGCGTGTTACCATGTTTAGCTCTTGAATGAACACATCAGTACCCTCAGATTGTGCATTGCCTCCCCTGCACTGTGGATCCTGCTCAGTGCAAAGACTGTCCTGAGTTTGGATTTGGGAAGAGCGACCACCTCGACTTTAATGTTGTATTTAGCTCAAAGTGCCAGGTAAGGCTTACAGAATACTTTCTCTGGGAGAGAGGATGCCTTTCATTAAAGAGCTCACCCTTCTCACTGAGGATTTCGTGATACGTGATTTGCTCTGTGCACTGAGGGAACATAACTCTGTAGCTGGTTATAAAGAATGGCCAGAGGAGGGCCCAGTGACATTTAATCCTGGAGAGCAAAGGTGATCAGGGTTAGGCACACTGCTAAAAATGTCCCAGCTGCATTATTTTAAAATACCTGTCTTTAAAGTTGATTTTCTTAATAAGAAAACCCACAAACAAAACTTGGGGAACTCATTCTAGATGTTTTTTCAACAAGGATCCTTTTTTGTTTTTAAAGTTCAAAATGTAGGATGTAGTTTAACATATCACATGTGATGTGCTGGTTTATTTGATATTTTTATTTGATTTTTTTTTATCCCTCTGCCTATAGAGAAAAGGAAAATCTTGCAAATCCATCTTAATGAGGTATGCCATATCCATATCCTGATTAAAAGAACTGCTTAAAAGAAAATCCCTTGAACTGAGAATTAATTTTAACAAGCACCAAGGACTTGAGATTTCCTTTTTGAATTCTTCAGTGCTGCTGTGCTGAATATGGCAGCACTTAGAAACAAAACCAAAACAACAGGAAGCCAACCTGTTCCCCCCTCTCAGCAGGATGTGGAGTCACCACTGTGGTTCTGCTCCATGCCTTGCTGTGTTCCCCAGATATATTTGCAGTGTAGCAGTTAAACCTTTTCTCACGATAAAGGAGCTTTAAACAAAAGCCACTGCAAGGGAAATAGGGCACCAGCAAATGCCTCTGTGACTTTGCTTTTTTGATTCTCAGATAATTTAAGGTTTTCAGATGAAGACTGGCAGCACAGAAAGCAACTCCATTTCCAGAAGTGGGTTTTGAGGGTAAAGATTTTAACCAAAACCAGACCTGCTCTCATCAGCGAGTTGTGGAATAGATTTTTTGTGTTGGGTGAGCATAACTTCAGAGAGGGGATGGAGTTTCCTGTGGGCTGGGAATGTGGTTGGGATGGGGGTACAAAAGGAGGGGGGGTTCCATATGATTGAGCTGATTATTCTGTTTCCCAGCCTTGCTTTCATCATCTGTACTCTGAAATTTTGAGTCTTGCTGCCAACACTCTGCTTGTTCCCATGTCCCAGTGAGGAGACACCTGAGCTTGTTCCCATGTCCCAGTGAGGAGACACCTGAGCTTGTTCCTGTATCCCAGTGAGGAGACACCTGAGCTTGTTCCCATGTCCCAGTGAGGAGACACCTGAGCTTGTTCCCATGTCCCAGTGAGGAGACACCTGAGCTTGTTCC
>JAWWMS010000080.1:6161160-6171384 GCA_035048045.1 Chlorospingus semifuscus
GCTTGTTCCCATGTCCCAGTGAGGAGACACCTGGGCTTGTTCCCGTGTCCCAGTGAGGAGACACCTGGGCTTCGAGTGCTCTCCTTGCTCAGTGCCACTGTGGCTGTGAGGGAACATCCTCTGCCCAAATAAACAACCCCAGCTTCAGAAAGCTCCAACCAAAAATGAGCTGCTGCACCTCACTCAGGGCAAGGTTAGAGAGAAGAGATCACTGAACCTCTGCTGTTCACTTTGAGGAGGGGGAACAACAATTAAAAACCCACTCTGCAGAGATGCAAAGCACCTTCATTGCAGTTAATTAGTGAAATATAGAGCACAGGCTCTCATACCTTGAAGGCATGTGTTGAGTTTCAGCAGCACAGGAGTAGGGGATTAATGGAGCCAGGAATACAGATTCAGTTGAGTAGGTGGTTACAGTAGATCTAAAATGGAAGCACTTCAAAGCCTTTTAAGATGTGGCAGTTAAAACTTACAGTTAAAATAAGTGTCAGCATCTCCCATTGAGTTTTTAGAATGTAGCATTGAAATTCCCTGAGCCCAAATCAAGGACTGCCCCAAAACCATTTAACAATGTTCTAAATGTTGCTTTTTAAAACATTACTGTTATTTCTAGGACAACAATAGAGAATTCTGCTCCTGGTTTGAGGGTTTGTAGTTCCCATCCACCACCTTGTATTTGTATATGTAACCCACCTTCCCCACATGAGGATTATTTGTCCTTACCATTGTTTGCCCCTTACAACCCTCTGAAGGGGTTTGAGGACTTAATTCTAATTCTGTGGTGGTGACCTTAAAGCTGAAACAAAAATAGAGCAAAAATTGCTGCTGAGCTTTGCCTTCAAGTGAAGGCAGAAACTAGTCAAGAGTGAAACTTGCTAAACAGTTTAAATTGAAACTCAGTTTAAATCTTCATCAGCAGTTGATGTTGTGCCCAGGGACAGGAGCTGTTCAAGTGGAAATTTGGCCAGAATTCTGCAGGAATTGCTCCTGGGTTCTTTAGCAATGTGAGGAACTCCATGGCTGATTTCTTTCCTTTCCTCAGCACTGCTGTGTCTGTGACCCTCCCGTTAAAGATGATTTTCACAGATTGGGGGTATTTTTAATTAGGATTTCTAGGCAGCCTGCGCTTACTCTGCAATCTTGGCCTCCTACTCTGCTCCTGACATTTTTTACCTCCTCTCTTAATTTGTCCTCCCTGACTTCAGACAGGATTCCAGTTTTAGCTCCGTAGCTCCATGAGGTTATAAAATTGAGGGGAGGGTGGAAAACATGTCCTGAAGCAGTTCCTAAAGCTACTTCAGTTAGGAGGAAAATTCCAGAAATGAAGAAGAATTCTGTGCATCTCCCTTGAAGACATTGATTCTTTTCTGTCAAAAAACCCCCAAAAAGTGGTGCTGGTCTTGGTGCTGGGATCTGGCTTTGACTCTGTGAGCTCCTGTTGAACTCGGATGCCCATGTGATATTTTATGTGTAGCTCAGCCTTGAGGAGTAACTGACCTAAATTCTGCTTCAGGTAAGCTCTTCATGCATGTCTTTATATCTTACATTTTCATCTGCTTTTTCTTCATGGATTTGAACTGCTGAGCACTTGTCAGCCTCTCTCCTGGGGGCTGTGTCTCTGGAAGCCACTTTGGAATGTTTCATTTAGATCTGTTGAGGGATTTTTTTCTAATTTTTTTCTTTGTTGAATTTGGGTATTTTCTTCTTTTTTTCGAAGCCTAACCTTGCAAGGACTAAGAAATCATGGCCTGGGTGTCAGTGGCAAAACTTCTTCCAAAGCAGAGCAGTAAAAGTCTCATTTTCTTTCTCACCATGTCTTACAAAGCTTTTCAGTGCTCCTAGAAATAGAGAGAAGGGATGAGGGTGGAAAGAAGTGTTTAAACTGGATTTAACAGGCTTCTGAGAGGCACATTTCTGCAAATCAACATGCTGCATCCCAATCCCTTTTTCTCCATGAAGGGTTGTAAAATGCTTCACAAAATCTTGGTACTTTCAAAGGCAACAAATTTTCAGCACTTCTTCATCTGCCTTCTGATCACACTGCCTTTAATCTTGGCTTCATTCACATTGAAAAGGAAATACATCAAAATATTAAAAATATATGAGCTGGATATTTATTATTTAAATACTGTTTGAGCTGTGGGACATGGCAGAAACTCCAGACTCAGATCTAACAGCAAATGCTTTTCAACAACATAAAACACCCTCTGCCATCCTGTCTGTTCTGGGTGCTCTGAAAGGTTTATTCCTTATCCAAGGTGAGTCCCAAACGTGCTCTGAGGAATTCTGACTGGAGGATCCAGTCTGAGGCTGATGATTTTTGTAAAATCCATTCAGAGCTGCAGTGATTTCATTCTTTGGCACTTTCATCCCAGTTTGAGGGAGGGGAGTGAAGTGACAGTCAATGCTTCTTGCCTTGAAGTTCCCTCTCATGAACACAAAACTTCTGTGCCAGCATTAGGGATGCCTATACTTCTCTTTTCTTTGTTCCAAACCAATTCCCATTTTCATTTCAAGTGTAATTCCTTAAACTGGCATTGATTGCAGGCCAGGAATGTTTCCTGCACACCTCACCCAGCGTGCTGCATTCTCTGCAGGCTCCTGTGCCAAGTGGCCCTGCTGGCTCTTCATTGTACTCTCAGGTTTCCCAAATGTGCTCAATTAAATGGTTTTTAACCAATTTAGGGTTTGTGCTTTGCTCTGTCTGAGCTACCTTCAGCTGTAACTGGGAATTCTGAGTTTCCCAGCACAAGGGTGGCAGCACCAGAGGCAGTTTGGAAATGCTGGTGCAGTTTCATTCATCCTTTCCCTCAGATTTCTCCTCAAAGCATTTCCCCCTCCCAGTCCTGCATCTGCTGCTCCTCTCTGAAACCTGGCCCAGCTTCCCAGAGCTGAGGGAGCAGCCCCAGGTCCTGTGTGACCCCTGAGCCCTTCCCTCACCTGCTGCTCCTTGGAGTCACTGCAGCAGTGACATCTCCCTGTCACTCACTGCCAGCTGATCAAACACTGGATCCCACAATCCAAACCAAACTCTTGAATGCAGCAGTGACATCTCCCTGTCACTCAGTGCCAGCTGATCAAACACTCTGGATCCCAGCAATCCAAACCAAAGTCCTCTTGAATTTCCACTTGGATGAGGTGCAGGCTCATCTGTTTGGTGGCACAGACACAGTGCCACGTCCTCCAGTCATCTTGTCACCCTCCAGTGCATTTGTGACATCCCTTCTCCACTCTTTCCCCCTGCCCTTGGCCATTACTCCCTCTTTTCCCTCTGGCAGCTGGACCTGTCCATTCTCACCCCAAATAAATTCCTCAGCACTGATCAGTTCTTCAGCACTGATCAGTTCTTCAGCACTGATCAATTCTTATCTGGCACTTGAGCTCAGGGCTAAACTCAAGGTATTTTCTGCCTTCACTGATGTGTGGGACAGACCCCTTGGCTTTGGGCTGGGCTGCCACGTGGTTATTTATATTTGTGGTTGTTTTTTATTTGTGGTTATTTATATTTATGGTTATTTATATTTGGAGCAGCTCCTAGGAGCAGTTGGATTTATCCTTACAGCTCATGGATTACAGATGCTGGGTGCTTGTCCTTCACTAGGAAAAACAAGCTCAGGTTTTTTGCAGCTCATTCATGCAGGCACAAATGGTGCAGAAATGTCATGGAGCCCAGCTTGGCATCTTCCTGATCCTTTTGGATGGCTTGTTTTAGAATCCCACACTGGTTTGGGTTGGAAGGGACCTTAAAGCTCATCCTGTGCCATGGGCAGGGACATCTTCCACTGTCCCAGGTTGTTCCAGGCCCCATCCAGCCTGGCCTGGAACACCTCCAGGGCAGCCACAGCTTCTCTGGGCACCCTGTGCAGGGCCTCCCCACCCTCGCAGGGAGGAATTTTTCCTAATATCCCATCTCACCCTGCTCTGTTTGCATTTGAATCCAATAGAATGGTTCAGCATTAAGATTTTATCAGGTCAGGGACCAGCAAAAGACTTGTGAACAATCTCTGGTTTGTTCTAAACTGCAGTTTCAGTTCCAAAGGACAAACATTGTATTAGAATTTTTTTTCCTAATATCCCACCTTACCCTGCTCTGCTTCCATTTGAATCCAATAGAATGGTTCAGCACTAAGGCTTTATTAATTTAGAGACCAGCAAAAGTTGTGAACAATCTCTGTTTTGTTCTAAACTGCTCAGTTTCAATTCCAAAGGACAAGCATTGCATTAGGAAGTTTTTCTTAATATCCCATCTCACCCTGCTCTGTTTCCATTTGAATCCAAGAGAATGGTTCAGCATTAAGACTTTATCAAGTCAGGGACCAGCAAAAGACTTGTGAACTATCTCTGGTTTGTTCCAAACTGCAGTTTCAATTCCAGTTTTTTTCTGATTTCTGCTCTGTTTCCATTTGAATCCAAGAGAATGGTTCAGCATTAAGACTGAAACCAACAAAAGCCTTGTGCAAATCTCTGGTGTGTTCCACACTGCCCGGTTTCCATTCCCAAGCACAGGCAGTGTGTTCCCTGGGTGAGGAGTGAAGGCAGCACTGCAGCCATACCCACTGTGCCTGGAAAGTGGAATTTTGGTGCCTGTGCCCATTCCAGGCCTTCATTCCCTCTGAAAGGAGCTGGTTCTGAAGGTGGAAGATGCTTGGGCTGCCTCACCACCCTCACACATTTCACTTAAGGAGTTACCCAGTTCTAGACAAACTTTAACACAAGGTGTTCTGTTTAAAATGCAGATTCTAAAAAATAAAAAAAAAGATTATATGGAAAAGAGACCTGTGCTCTGGGGAGAAGCACTCTGCTCTGCTCTGCTTTTCCCAAAGAAGAAATGCAGTGTTTGAGGAAATAATCAGATTTGTTTGAAGATGTAGAAGCTTTGGGTGCCAACCATTACTTTCAATCATTTTTCCCCTAAAATGGGTGTGTACATTTTAGCAAATACCATTTGCCCAAATACCATAAACCATTTAGGTTTAATAAATTAGGTTTTACATTTTCAGGAATGGCCTGGGTCGGAAGGAACCTTAAATATCATCTCATTCCACCCTGTGCATGGCAGGAACAGCTGGCACAGACCAGGATGCCCAGAGCTTCACCCAACCTGCCCTTGGACCTTCAGGGGATGGGGATTTTAAATCTGTATAATTCATAGATTAATCTATAGAGTTAATTTCTGTGCCCCAACACTTCCAGCTCAAATCACTTCTGAGCTTCAGCTTCACATGGGAGTTAAAAGGAAATACTTGGGTCAGTAAGATCATTTTTCTTTTATCATATAGGATAGAGACTTAAGTCTCTTGACCATCTCTAGCTTGGTGCTCGTGGCTCAAAGTGATTTTTGGGTCAGTGACAAATAATGATAAAATTTGGAGGGGTGAGGGAGGAATGTTTTCCCAGATGTCTGGAGCAGGGACCCATCCATTGGATGGTAAAAGGCATTTCTGGTGTCCATGACAGGAATTTTAAATTTGGGTAGCAAAAGCAGTGAAAGCTTTAGGGATTTAGCTAAACACATTTTTATTTTTATTTTTTTAAATAAATCTTCATCACTAGTATGGGCTAACCCTAACTCAAAGGAGAGAATGCACAATCAGTAACAAAAATTCTCCATGAGAGTGAGCAGCAATGCTGTGCCTGTTGGAAAAACCCAATTTTGTGCTGCAACATCTCCTTTTTTATCAAACCTTTCCACTGCTGAGTCTTCCTGCTAAATTCCACTACACTCTGGGTCTGTTTAAAGGTGAAATTAAAGGTGAAATCTGAATTGGACTCTGTAAAAATGTGGTGGATTTATTCTGCCAAGAGTCTGCAGTGGGTGAAGGGAAATGTAGGCAAGTTCTGGTGTCCTCAGCATGGCAGGGCTACAAAATGCACAGAAAATCAGGGGAAATTCAGTCCTGAAAAGAGAGCAGGGATGCACAGGACAGGGAGAATGGAATTAAAATCTGTTGGGAGCAAAGCAGAGCCTGACTTAAATGACCCAACACCTGCCAGTGGTGTGGAAACCATTCATAAATTGTATTTGCATTTACCTGAGCTCCCAAAGAGCAAAAAGTTTAAATTATCCAACACCTGCCAGTGTGGTGGAAATAATTCATAAATTGTTGTGTTTTCATTCACCTGAACTCCCAAAGAGCAAAAAAAAAGGATTATTTATTATTCCTTGGAATAATAAATTTAATAAATAATAAATTTAATAAATAATGAATTTAAAATAATAAATTAACACATTTATTGTTAATTTAATAAATAATAAATAATAAATTTAATAAAACTAAATTCCTTGGAATAATAAGAATGTGCAGAACCTTCCTGCACATTAAAAATGTGCCCAACCCTTCTTGGCTTTTTCCAGGTAAAAAAGATCCCAGGCAACCAAATAGGAAAGCACCATAAACCTTCCCTGCTTCTCTCAGTCTCCTTTTATAGGCATATGGACCCTTGGAAAAAAATAAAAGCTAAAACCTAAAAAAAAATAGCTGGAAGTTGGCAGCAGAGAGCTGGGCTGGGAACAGAAATCTTGTGTGGGTTTGGGAATCTGCGTAATTCTGTCTCCAGGCTCACTCAGGGAAGCGAGGGGACAGATGCCAGCAACATTTTATCCTAGAAAGGGAAAAAAGAGAACCCAAAGAAGTGTGTGGGATGTTGTGGGTTTTATTTTTTCCCCCTTTTGAAGTGCAGTGATGTAGAAATGAGTGCAGAGCCCAGGGAGGGCTCCCCTCCCAGCTGAGCAGGCAGATGTTGGCATCTTTGGGAAATGGCAGAGATTCTGGAGATGGCATTTGAGAAATTCTGTCATTTTCCTGCTCTGCAGATAGCCAGGAGTCTGAGATGGCTCCATCCAAGTGGTTTTTATTTTATTTTTTTTTCCCAAAACATGACAAACCCCAGGAAAATTCCCAGGGGTGCTGGTGTGCCGTTCCTGCTGGTGAGAGCTTTGTGCTGGAAAGGAAAATTCCTTAAGAAAATAAGGAAAAAAAGAGTAAAAAAGGCTTGGGAGTGATGTGGAGAAAAGCAGTGCAGCAGAAATCAGGCTAATTGACAAGATTTAATTGTGATGAACATCCCAGCACTCAGTTTGTGGTGCAAAATTGAAATTACAAGGAGCTGAAGTGCAGTGAGGCAGACACACAGAGGAACTGAAGCCCAGATCACTCTTAAATATTGCTACAAATACTGGAAATTGTTTTTTTCTCAGAATTGTAATCTCAAGAAATTACAGGCTGTTATCCTTACTGTTAATTGTAAAAATAATCTCCTCAGATGGGTAAAAATACAGCTGTGCTCAAGTCAGGCAGAGCTGCATCCCCTTCCAGCTTTCTCAATCCAGATTTTCCTGATTCCCAGAGGTCAGGCTAATTGTCAAGATTTAATTGTGACAAACATCCCAGCACTCAGTTTGTGGTGCAAAATTGAAATTACACAGAGCTGAAGTGCAGTGAGGCAGACACAGAGAGGAACTGAATCTATTTCCAACATCAAGTAGACTCTTGTAGGTAGAAAGCTGGATTAATTTTTAATATAAATTAAACATTTGAAGGATTTGAGAGCTTTGGGGGTGTTTGCTTGCACAGGAGCTCTGGGAGCACACAGGTGCACATCTGGGCAGCAGAATTTGGGCTCCTGCTAAAAGGAAGGCAGGAAATTGTTTGTCCTTTGTCACAAAAATAGCAGGAGTGGTTTCTGCAAAGAAATACCTGTCTGTCACCTTTTCAGCAAGGAAATCAGCCCAGATCACCTCTTACATATTGCTACAAATGCTGGAAATTGTTTTATTCTCAGAATTGTTATCTCAAGAAACTACAGGCTGTTATCCTTAGTGTTACATTGTAAAAATAATCTCCTCAGATGGCTAAAAATACAGCTGAAAAACAAGAATATAAAGTCAGGCAGAGCTGCATCCCCTTCCAGGCTTTCTCAATCCAAATTTTCCTGATATTCCCAATTTCCCCCTCAAACTTTCCCTTCAGAGCTGTTTGGTTTCACTCCAGCCAGCAGCTTTATGTGTCAGTCAAACCTGGAGTGCTCCCAATGGAAGTGCAATCCCAGAAAGGTGGAAAACAGTGGGATTAGAGAGCCCTGCCTGGAAAAAGGGCTCCAGGATGTAAAATGAGAGCCTCGAGGTGACAGCAGCAGCATAAATTTAGCTCCAAGCAGCATCACAGATTCCTTTCACACAGTGATGAGGCTCTGACAGGCACAAAATCTGTTTTTCTTCATTCCTCCCCATTTGTGCAGCTCAGGATATTTTTATGGGATGTGCTTGTGTGGTTTCTTTGGCTTCCTTTGGAGTTTCAGTTGCAGAAATTCACATTTCCAGGTAGGGCTTTGTGCCTGAAACACCTCGAGGTGGCCTTTGAAGAGTGAGGAGGAATGGAGGACATCCTGCTCACAGAACAGCACAGAAATTTTTAAAAAAATTTCTTAAAATTTCTTAAAAAAAAAGGTTGGGATGTCACATATTTGGATATAAAAATAATTTCCCAAGCAAAATTCTGAGAGCCTTTTAAAGCTGTAAAAAGCAGCTGCAAGATGGGGGTCACACCTTAGGAGCCTCTTTAGTGGTCACTGATTTTTAGGTTTGCAAACAAAATATTTTATTTTAAATAAATATTTCAAAATATTTATTTAAAATTATTCATTTATAAATTAATAATTGACCATGTGCTGCTCATTTGCTCCAAACCATGACTTTCCTTCAAGTAAAGATACTTAACTCAAGCAACCTCAGATACACACAGAATGGAATTTTACACATGTTGGACAGAAATAAGAGAATCAAGCCACGACCAGAAAGATTCCAGAACTGCAAAGACGTTTTTGATTTGATCCTAACGTGTGAAGAAAGAGTCTATGATCAAGTAGTAGAAGGTAAGGAGATTAAACTGATAAATCAAATTAATTTGGGGGTTTTTTTTCCTCAAAAAAATCTGGGAACCTCCAGGAGCTGCAGTTATTGATGGAGATTTATTCACAGAGGTGATCACCTGTCCCCAAAAGGTGCTGGCAGCTCCTCAGAGTGTGTGTGCACAGCAAGGGAATTCACAGAAATTCCATGTTTGGTTTGGAAATGCTCGTGGATCTCAGAAGCTGAACAAACTGGGGATGAGCTGATGGAAAAACCAGAGTGAGCTGCATTCCCTGCAGGATTCCCAACCAGTTTATCCCATTAAACACCTCCTGGGCAGTGGAGTGAAGCACAGACAGCAATTAATTAATGTTAACAAGAGGGTTTAATTGTCACAGTGCTGGACACGTGGGGAGTGACCTCCCAAAGAAATGTAAAAAATCACAAACTCCTGCTCTGTGTTTGTCCAAACAGTTTTACATGTTCAGCTCCATCATTATTGCCTGGCCCACTTTGTGTTATAATTACAGTGTATTATAATTAGCTGAGCTGCCCAATTATCCTTTTAATTGGCTTGGTGGGCTCTGGGCTGGGTCAGGGGGTTCTTTGAGGAGGAAGTAAGAGGTCTCCCTCATGGTTCCATTATTAGAAGCCAGTTGTATTTATGGTTCCTGCTCTTTTACAATATTCCATGTACTGTAAAATCCATCTTCCTTTTTTACATTATTCCATGTACTGTAAAATCCATCTTCCTGCTCTTCTCCATTATTCCATGTATTATAAAATCCATCTTCCTGCTCTTTTAGAATATTCCATGTACTGTAAAATTCATGTTCCTGCTCTTTTACAATATTTAATGTCCTGTAAAATCCATGGTCCTGCTTTTTTACAACACTTCATGTATTGTAAAATCCATGTTCTTGCCCTTTTAGAATACTCCATGTGCTGTAAAATCCATCTTCCTGCTCTTATACATTATTCCATGTATTATAAAATCCATGGTCCTGTCTTTTACAATATTTCATGTGCTATAAAATCCATGTTCCAGTACTTTTTTAAAAAATGAGCAGTTAAAACATTCCAGGTGAGGAAGCCCAAAATTTTTCTTCACTTTGGAGATTCTTGATCTTTAAAGTTTGTCAGGGTAAGAGGAGGAGTAAATTCATTTGAGCAGGGAAAATAAACTGCCATGAGCATTTCACAAATCTGAGTTCATATATTGTCAAAGTCCACCTCTTGTTGTTTGAGATCAAATGGATTATTAAGACAATAATATATAAAATATATTATATAATATAAAAATAATATAAAATATAATATTAAATATATTATGTAATATATAACATATATAATATGTAATATATAATGTAATATAG
>JAWWMS010000080.1:6175693-6190632 GCA_035048045.1 Chlorospingus semifuscus
AACGAGTTTAACAAACCTATTGTAGTCAGGACGAGTTTAACAAACCCATTGTTAATTAGGAACGAGTTTAACAAACCTATTGTAGTCAGGACGAGTTTAACAAACCCATTGTTAATTAGGAACGAGTTTAACAAACCTATTGTAGTCAGGACGAGTTTAACAAACCCATTGTTAATTAGGAACGAGTTTAACAAACCCACTGTGGTCAGGAAGGAGTTTAACAAACCCATTGTGGGGGCAGCTCACATTAGAGGGTCTTTGCCCAGGAGCAGGCTGAAGTTTATCACCTGTCAGGGATGTTTGGGATCCCCAGAAAGCAGGACTGATCAGGACAGGGATGTTTAGGGTCCCCAGCAGCTAGGATAGATCAAGACAGGGATTTTTGGGATCTCTCAGCAGCCAGGATTGATCAGGACAGGGATTTTTGGCATCCCCACATCCAGAAATGATCAGGACAGGGATATTTAGGATCTCTCAGCAGCCAGGACTGATCAGGATAGGGATGTTTGGGAGCCAGAATTGATCAGGACAGGGATGTTTGGGATCCCCTGCAGCAGGATGGATCAGGACAGGGATTTTTGGGATCTCTCAGCAGCCAGGACTGACCACAACAGGGATTTTTGGGTGGCTTCTGCTCCAGAAGCACAGGGAGGGAAATGGCTTTACCTGAGCCAATGACAAAATCTCTCCTCAGTGCCTGAGCCCAGCTGAGACTGACCCAGCCTGGCTTGTGGGAGGGCTGGGAAAACTTCAGCTCCACAAAACTCCCTGAGACTCGTCCTCAAACTGTTCCTATCTTGTTTTATTCAGCTGTGACTTTAGAAACGCTTTGGTTTCCTACAGCAGGCAGAGTAACCAGCTGCCTCCTCCCTGAGCTCTGCATTTCCATGGCAGAATCCACTCCTGGGCTCAGAGAGAAGTGGAAGGAGCTCAGGACAGGATAAATCAAGAGGTGCCTTCCCTGCCCTGCTGCTCCTTGGCATGAAGAGCCTGGCTTGTCAAATGTTTCATGTGTGTGGTTTAATATAAAAAAAAAAAAAAAATCTGCGATGCAATCTGTGCTCTAATTTGAGGACACCATTTAGTGATTTTAATTGTGTGACAGTATTTTGGTATTTTCAATACCCAGTAGTAGGTTAATGACTGTTCCTTGAAGAATGGAGTTTATATAACACCAGTCATTACATAAGAAGGCTGATTGTGGCCTGAGGAGCAGGAGGGAAACAAATTTGCAAAAATGCAAAACCCAGCGCCAGCAAACTCTGCTTTGGTCACTCTGAGAAGCCCAAAAAAAAGGGAACACCTGGATTCTAGCAAGGAGAAACTCACCGTGAGGAAGGCGGGGATGGAGGGGAGGCTCTGCAGGACACCGAGCTGAGCTGCCGCCCATTCCCCACGTGCTGCTCCCTCCACCTCGCCCCGTTTGCTGTGAAAAGAACAACAAAAAACCAAACAAGCAAAAAGTTACCGGCTGGTCACTTCTCTTTTCTTTTTTCTTTCATTACCATTTTTCCCTAGCAGCTCCTAAGCCGGACAGACCGATAGCACGGTGTGGAACAAACGGACCCTCGCCCTTAGGGACAGAGAGGGGACAAATCTCTTGGTGTCCCAGCCCTGCCGGGGTCCCTCCGCCCCAGCCCGGCCTTTCGGGGGGGCCAAGCGAGGGAGGATTTTCCCAGGGAGGATTTTCCGAGGGAGCGTTTCCAGCCGGGCTGGGATTTGCTCTCCGCTCCGGGCGGCTCCGCTGCCTCCCTTTAACCGCGGGGCCGCGACCCCCGCTCGGTGCCCGTGACAACCCGGCGAGCCCCGCTCCGTGCCCGTGATCTCCGCTCGGTGTCCGAGACCCCCGCTCGGTGCCAGCGACCCCCGCTCGGTGTCCACGACCCTCGTTCGGTGCCCGCCACCCTCGCTCGTTGCCCGTGATCCCCGCTCGGTGCCCGCGCTCCCTGCTCGGTGCCCGCGACCCCGGCTCGGTGCCCGCAATCCCCGCTCGGTGCCCGCGCTCGGTGCCCCCGATCTCTGCTCGGTGCCCACGATCCCCGCTCGGTGTCCGGGACCCCCGCCCGGTGCCCGCGCTCGGTGCGGGCGGAGGAGGCTCCGGGGGCAGCGCGGGGGAACGCGGGGCTCGCACCCCCGGCCCGCCCCGCTCCGAGCGCGGACCCCCGGGCGGAGAGAGCCCGGGGAGGGTCCAGGAGGGGCAAAGGGGGCCGGGGCCGACCCCGGGCGCAGGAAGGGCGGGGTGAGGATGGCGTGTGGCTCTGGAAACGCGGCCAAGCGCCGCTGCCGGGGCTCGGCGTGCGGCTGCGGGGCGGGGGGAGCCCCGCAGGGCCGGCCCGCAGAGCTGGAGCCGCCGCTCGCCATGAGCCGCTCCCGGAGCAGCGCCTCCCCACGTAGGTAAATGCCCGGGGTGGGGAGGGGGCGGCCGGCGCTGCCTTGGGCGCATCTTCCCCCTCGCTGCATCCCGCATCCCTCCCTGCATCCCGCATCCCTGCCCCGAGCGGGGCCGGCCCGGGGGCTGCCCGCGGGGACAGCGCAGCCCCGAGCCGGGAGGGCTTGTGGGGCTGAATTTTTTTTATTTTTTGGGGGTGAGGTGGTGAGGGTGGGCGCGGTGATTTTGGGGGGCTGGGGTATTTTATTTTATTTTATTTTTTATCGCCGATTTTTATTTAGCAGCGCTCGGCAGCGGGGATGATTTTGGGGAGGGTCGGCGGGGAGGATGCGATGAGGCTCCCCCGGAGTGGGTGATTTTTTTGCAGCCTGCCTCCTCCTCCCCCAGCCTCTCCCCCCCACCCCGGCTTTGGCTGCCTCGCTTCCCAGTTGCTGCATGAAGGCTGTGCTTGCACCGGCGTGTGCCCGCTCCCGGAGCCGCGCACCCGCCGCCACCGCGGCCGGGGGGAGCCCGGGGCCGGAATTATTATTATTATTTTTATTTTTAAATTTTTTAAAAATAGATTTTTTAGTGTTTTTTTGCTTTTTTTTTTTTTTTTTTTTTTTTTTACCTATCACATCCACCTTTAGAATTATAAAAACATAACGCGGGCAGGGCGCGGGAGCCCGCGGCATCCCCGGCACGGGGGAGCGCTCGGTGCGCGGTGTGCGCGGGGGGCTCCGCGCCGCCCCGCCGCCCCCCGCCGCACCGCAGCGTGCGGGCAGCGAGCGCGATGCGCCCCGCGCTCGGCGCTGCGGAATAGCGCGGCCGCCGCTCCGCGGGCTGCGGGCGCACGGACCCCACCGCTGGCCGTTCCCTCTTGATGTCCATGAATGCAAACACCATGATTTTCATGATCCTGGGCGCCTCTATCGTTATGGTAAGAGATTTTTTGCTTATCTCCCCTCCCCATCCGTGGTGTGTCCCCCCTTCCCCCCCCACCTCTTCCTCCTCCTCTCCATCAGCACCGCCACCCCCCCGCCTCCTCTCCACCTTCCCCCCGCGCTGTCCCCGAGCCCGAGCACCTCCGTGTGTGTCCGTGTGTCCCTCCACACGCACGGCTTCTCCCGATGGCTGCTTCGGTGCCCGGCAATCGAACTGGAGTGGATGTTTTACCCCAGCGCCCAGCGCTGACCCCGTGCCTCGCTTGTGGGCTCTTACAGGCAATAGCTTGCTTGATGGACATGAACGCCTTGCTGGACAGATTCCACAATTACATCCTACCGCACCTCCGGGGGGAGGACCGAGTTTGTCACTGCAACTGTGGAAGGTGAGTTCTGCCTGCAGAGCATCCCCCGTGCCCGCCCTGCCCACCTGGGGACGAGGTGACAGGGACACGGTGGCAGCTGTGCCACCATTTCTGCATCCCGGCCGTGCCTCACCTTCCCCAGCAGCTCCTGCATGAGCAGGGTGAAGGAGGGGGTGCTGTTTGTTGTTGTTTTTTAATTTGTGTTTTGTTTTTTCTGGAAGAAGAGTTTTCCGTGGGCTCTGAGTGCGTTTTCCTTTGTGTACGGGCATTTGGGAGCCCTGGGGGAGTGAGAAACTTTGATTTAAGCGTTTGTCATTGTGCCTTTTGTGGTTTCCCAGCCTGTTTGTGGTCTGGGTGTTGCAGTTGGTGCCGGTTTTGTGGCTCAGAAATGGAACTGGGGCTTGGCCCTGTCCAGGCTGGGATGTGGACGGCTAGGACAGTCACTTGGTGGCTTTGCAATCAATCTTTGGTCAGATCTTCATCCCCTGTGGCTTTTCCTGCTGGACACAGCACGCTGAGGAGGCTGAGCTGTGCTTCAGGAGTGCTGCCTCTGCTGTGCACAACTTTATGCCTGGACAAACACCTTCCTCATCCTCCCAAACAGCATCTCTGGGCCTTACCCATCCCTGGAGTGCTCGGCTTGGAACTGGGATCTGCCTGCTCTGGAGGCTGCTCAGGCCCAGGGATGAACAGAATTTTAGAAATATAAATATGGGGAGGTGAATGTTGCCCTTCTCTTTAGGACTGTTCCTCATGCTGCTCTGGACTCTGCTCAGGCCCAGGGCTGAGCAAAATTATAAAAATATATATATGGGAGGTGAATTTTGGCCTTCTGTGTGGGACTGGTCCTGGTGCTGCTCTGGACTCTGTTCACGCCCAGAATTATAAAATATAAATACTGGGGAGATGAATTCCACCCTGCTCTGTGGGACTGCTCCTCATGCTGCTTTGGACTCTGTTCAGGCCCAGAATTTTGAAAATATATATATGCGGAGGTGAATTTTTCCCTTCTCTGTGGGACTGTTCCTCGTGCTCCTCTGGACTCTGTTCAGGCCCAGGACTGAACAGAATTATAAAATATAAATAATGGGGAGGTGAATTTTGTCCTGCTCTGTGGCACTGCTCCTCACGCTGCTCTGGAGTCTGTTCAGGCCCAGGGATGAACAGAATTATAAAAACATAGATATGCGAGGTGAATTTTGACCTTCTCAGTAGGACTGCTCCTCATGCTGCTCTGGACTCTGTTCAGGCCCAGAATGATAAAAATATAAATACTGGGGAGGTGAATTTTGCCCTTTTCTGTGGGACTGTTCCTAGTGCTGCTCTGGACTCTGCTCAGGCCCAGGGCTGAACAGAATTATAAAATATAAATAATGGGGAGGTGAAGTTTGGCCTTCTCTGAGGGACTGCTCCTGGTGCTGCTCTGGAGTTTGCCCAGGGCCAGGGCTGAGCTCTGAGGAGGTGAATTTTGCCCTTCTGTGTGGGACTGCTCCTCATGCTGCTCTGGACTCTGTTCAGGCCCAGAATTATAAAAAAATATATATATGGGGAGGTGAATTCTGTCCTTCTCTGTAGGACTGTTCCTGGTGCTGCTCTGGACCCTGTTGAGGCCCAGGGCTGAACAGAATTATAAATATATATAATGGAGAGGTGAAATTCCACCCAGTTCTGTAGGACTGCTCCTCATGCTGCTCTGGACTCTGTTCAGGCGCAGAATTATAACAAATATAAATATGGGGAGGTGAATTTTGTCCTGCTCTGTGGGATTGTTCCTCACGTTGCTCTGGTCTCTGCTCAGGCCCAGGAGCAGCCAGGCCTGGGATGTGGCAGCGCCCTCAGCTCCTGGGGCTCCTCCTCTCAATTTCAAAGGCAAAAAACTTCCAGAGTGTCTCCCCCTTGGTTTTGGCAAGGATTTGCTTTTTCTGAGCTGTTTTTAAATTTTTTTTCTTGCTTTTTTTCCCTAGTTTTGAGAGTTTTCCTCTGCTCCTCCCGCCAGTTTTCCTGTGGCTGGTCCCAGCTGGTTTCGGTGCTGGTGGAAGGAGCTGCTGGGATGTTTGGGGTGGCAGAGCAGGGTCAGGGCTCTCTGGGTGTCCCCAAGGCTGGGGAGGTGCCAGGGTCACCCTCTGAGCTCCCCCTGTGCCTGCAGAGCTGCTCTGGGGGCAGGTAAACCAGCCCTGGCGCTGCCCACAACCAGCACGGGCTCATTTCCTGGAGAGGGCACAAAAACCCTCCCAAATTGCCCAGCTTGGGTGGGAGAGGAGGCAAAAAGCAAAGTTTATTCCTTGCCTCAGGTGTGTGGGAGCTGCTGCCAGGAGAGGCAGCTCAGGAGGCTCTGAGAGCTGGCTGGGAGCTGCTGCTCCCTGAGCAGGAGATCCCAAACCTCTCTCTGGGCTGTTCCACCTCATCCTGAGCTCTGCCCTGCAGGACCAGGAGGTCCCAAACCCTTTCCTGGGCTCTGCCACCCTCATGTTGAGCTCTGCCCTGCCCTGCTGCCCTCCTGGAGATCCCAAACCCCTCTCTGGGCTGTGCCACCTCATCCTGATCTTTGTCCTGCCCTGCTGCCCTCCTGGCACCACCAGGAGATCCCACACTTCCCTCTGGGCTTTGCCACTACTTTTTCCTGCCCTGCTGTCCCCCTGGAGATCCCAAACCCTTCTCTGGGCTTTGCCACCTCAAGCTGAGCTTTTTCCTGCCTTGTTACCCCCCTGGCAGCACCAGGAGATCCCAAACTCCTCCTGGGCTGTTCCACCTCATCCTGATCTTTGTCCTCCTCTGTCCTGGCAGGACCAGGAGATCCCAAACTCCCCTCTGGGCTCTGCCACCTCTTTTTCCTGCCCTGCCCTGTCCTGGCAGCACCAGGAGATCCCAAACCCTTCCCTGGGTTGTTCCACCTCATGCTGAGCTCTGCCCTGCAGGACCAGGAGGTCCCCAAGCCCTTCCTGGGCTGTGCCACCTCATCCTGAGCCCTGTCCTGCCCTGCTGCCCCCCTGGCAGGGTTTGGAGCCCTCTGCTTTCCAGGCTGTGCCCTCTGGTATCTGCCCAGGAGCCCTGAGCCCAGCCCTGGGCCAGGAGCAGCTCCCCAGGCTTGATGAAGAGAAAGAAACTGAATTTGCCAAAGAGCAGAGGGGAGGGAGGACGAGGGAGCTGCACCTCGGTGTGGGGCAGGAGGGGATGGGGAACATCAGGAAATGTGGCAGAAATGGGAGGGAAGGAGGAATTGGGATGGGTGGATGGATGGAGATGGATGTGCTGGGCTGAGCTGCTGCAATGAATGATCTCCCTGTGCCCCAGCCTGGGTCACAGTGCCAGGCAGAGCCAATAACTCAGGCAGAAATGTTCGCCCTGCCCTCCCATCCTCTCCTCTCCTTCCCCAGGGTGCCAGGGAGGGCCCAGTGTGGGTGGAACTGTCCTGCAGGCAGGCTGGGTGTGGGCCCAGGCCCTGGCAGTGCCCCCAGGAGGGGCTGGGGCTGTGTGCCAGCTGTGCCAGGGGCGTGGGAGGGCATCTCCAGCTGGGAACACTCTGCTGAGCCCTGCCAGGGTGCCCTGGCTCCATCCTCAGCCTGGATCCCCATTCCCCTGGCACTGGGATGGCGCTGCCAGGTCCCAGCTCCCCTCTGGGAGTCCCCTGTCCCTGTGCCCAGGATTTGCCGTTGGTCCCTGGGGTGCTGGCAGGCGGCAGCACCAGCCGTGCCCAGGCTGTGCCCAGGCTGTGCCCACGGCCTGGGGGCTCTGGGCTCACCCAGGGGCACTCCCTGGCCCAGCAGGATGGGCACAGGAAGGGCTATACGTGATTTATTTTATTTATTTTTGCGGTGTTTTTAAGCATTAGGTGCTAGGATGGGCACAAGGGGTGCTGTACATTATTTATTTTTGCAGTGTTTCTAAGGGGCTGTTTGCTCTCAGTTCATGCCAGCAGGGATTTTAGGGAGGTGTTTTTGATGTCCAGGTGTCAGGAGGGAGCTGTGGTGTTTTGGTGTTCACAGGGGTCCCAGGATGAGGGGAGAGATGAGAATCTGACTCCATGTTTCAGAACGCTGATTTATTATTTTATATATTTATATTTTATTATATATTATATATCCATATATTAAATATTTATGTGCTTATATAAATATATAATATATAATAAAATATAAATATATAAAATAATAAATAATTTTATGATATATATTATATTAAAAGAAAATGATCTATTAAAACTATACTAAAAGAATAGAAGAAAGTATTTCATCAGAAGGCTTGAAAGGAATGATAATAAAATCTTGTGACTGACCAGAGTCTGATACAGCTGACTGTGATTGGCCATTAATTAAAAACAACCACATGAGACCAATAAAATCTGCACCTGTTGCATCCCACAGCAGCAGATAATTATTGTTTTTCTTTTCCTCTGAGGCTTCTCAGCTCCTCAGGAGAAAATATCCTGGCAAAGGGATTGTTCAGAAAATATCCTCGTGGCACTGGCACCTGTGCTTTGCCGTGTGTGTTTGATGGGGAGGTTAACACAGCTCTAGGATTTTAAATCATCAATATAAATGATAACCCTTTAAATTATAAACCTAAAATGATAACCCTAACCCTAAACTTACTCCAATAATATTAACAAAACTACAACAGGATGACACAACTTTATTTAAGATCCCATTTGCAGTTGGTGACCACCCAAAGATTATGGGTGGTGATTTGCATTTTGTTTCATTCTTTGCAGGGTTTTGGTGATTTCTTTTGTATCTTTGGGCAGAGCTGGCCTGGGGGAGCTGGGGCTGCCTGCAGCTGCCCAGACCACCCTGGGGCCCAAATTTCCGGATTTTTGAGGTGGTTTGAAACTCTATTTGCATTTTTTGGGGTGGTTTGAGCCGCTGTTTGCAGCCTGAGCGAGCCTGGGCTGGGCAAGCTCTGGTTCCTGCTGAGCTGGGCGTTCCCCTGGGCTCTGAGAGGTGACAAATGTGTCACCTGTGCAGGTGAGGTGTCACGAGGTGTCACCCTGTGCAGGTGAGGTGTCACTGTGCAGGTCAGGTGTCACTGTGCAGGTGAGGTGTCACGAGGTGTCACCCTGTGCAGGTGAGGTGTCACCTGTGCAGGTGAGGTGTCACTGCGCAGGTGAGGTGTCACCACCAGTCTGGGCTGGGTTTCCCCCTCCAGAGCAGCAGGAAAAGGAGGGGCAGAGCTGGCAGCACCCCCAGGGCATGGGGGAGCCCCCAGGGCTGGGAAAGGGGAGCTGGGCTGGGCTGGGCTGGGGGGACAGCACAGAGCCTGGGGTGGCACCTGGACACGGCTGGGGGTGACAGGGACAGCTCCTGCGGCACATCTGGCTCAGGAAGGGGTGGCATCCAGGGGTGACAGCCAAAGGTGACAGCCAGGGGTGACAGGGATGGGAGACTGGCAGGGGTGACAGCCAGGGGTGAAGCCACGCTCCCTGCAGGGATGTGGCTGCTGGAGCTGATCCCTGGGGCAGCTTGGCACTGTCCATGCCAGCATATGAAGGCTCCAGGCTCTCCCAAATATCTGTGCCAGCCTCTCCAAAATCCCTGTGCCAGGCTGTGCCAACCCTGTGCCAGGCTCTCCAAACCCCAGGCTGTGCCAACCCCTGTGCCAGGCTCCAACCCCTGTGCCAGGCTCCAACCCCTGTGCCAGGCTCTCCAAATCCCTGTGCCAGGCTGTGCCAACCCTGTGCCAGGCTCCCAGCCCCGTTCTGGGCCCCGTGCCCGTGCTGGGACCAGCTCAGAACAGCCCCAGGGTCGGGCAGGGAGGGCTCTGGGGGCTCTGCTCCCCCCAGCCCCGCCCGGACCGGCCCCAAAGCCGGGAAGGGCCGCTCCGGCCGGGATGTGGCAGCTGCGCCGTGATGTCACTGTCACCTGCCGGGGGGAGCGGGGCTGAGCCCGAGCATCGGCGCCTGCCTGTCCCTGTCGCTGTCACTGTCCCTGTCCTCATCCCTGTCCCTGTGCCTGTCCCTGTCCCCATCCCTGTCCCTGTGCCTGTCCCTGTCCCCATCCCTGTCCACGTCCTTGTCCCCATCCGTGTCGCTGTCCCTGTCCCCGCCCCTGTCGCTGTTCCTATCCGTGTCGCTGTCCCCACTCCTATCCCTGTACCCCATTGCCATTCCCATTCCCATCCCTGTCTCTGTCCCTATCCCTGTCCCCATCCTTGTCCCTGTCCCCCATCCCCATCCTTGTCCCCGTTGCTGTCCCCATCGCTGTCCTCGTCCTCATCCCCGTCCCTGTCCCCATCCCCGTCCCTGTCCCCCATTGTTGTCCCCATCCCTGTTCCCTGTCCCTGTTCCCATTCCCGTCTCTCTCCTTATCCCTGTCCCCATCCTTGTCCCTGTCCCCATCACTGTCCCCATCGCTGTCCCCGTCGCTGTCCCCATCCTCATCACTGTCCCCATCCTTGTCCCTGTCCCTGCCCCTCTCCCCCATCTCCATCCCTGTCCCCTCCCTGTCCCCATCCCCATCCCTGTCACTGTCCCCATCGCTGTCCCCTCCCTGTCGCTGTCCCCGTGTCCCAGCCCCGCTGTCTCTCCGTGCTGTGGCTGCAGCAGCAGCGGCAGCGCTGGTGGCGCTCACCCAAGGTCACCGCAGGGGACAATAGCGCTGGGGACAGAGCCCGAGCCTCCCGGGTGGCACAGCCGGGCCTGGGGACACCGGGGGACACACGGACCGTCTGTCTGTCTGTGTGTCTGTCTGTGTGTCTGTCACCCGAGCCGGAGAGCAGAACCAGCCCCGACGGGGCTGGGATTCCTGTCCCTCAATTTCTGTCCTCTGGAATTTCTGTTCCTTAGTTTCTGTCCCTGGGATTTCAGTCCCCCGATTTCTGTCCCCTGTGGAAGTTCCAGCACAGTCAGGGTGGGCACAGCTCAGGGAATTTTGGAATATCTAAATGCGCGCACATCTCGGGGTATTTTGGGGTACCCTAAAGGTGGACACAGCTCCTTGGGTCCCCTGAGGGTGGGCACAGCTGAGGACGGGAGGTGGCACAGGGTGACCTGGCAGCAGCTGGAGCTGCCCAGGATTTGCCCTCAGGAATTGTTTGGTTCCTCCTTCTCTTGTAAATAATCACAAGGAGAGCCTGGGGCACGAGTGGCACCTCTGTCACGGGGATTTGGGGACAGTGGGAGATGTGTGTGCAGGGATTTGGGGACATGGGACATGGGAGATGTGTGCAGGGATTTGGGGACAGTGGGAGATGTGTGTGCAGGGATTTGGGGACATGGGATGTGTGTGCAGGGATTTGGGGACAGTGGGAGATGTGTGTGCAGGGATTTGGGGACAGTGGGACATGGGAGATGTGTGCAGGGGTTTGGGGACAGTGGCACACGGGAGGTGCTTGCCTGTGCCCATGGCAGCCCTCCCATTCCATTTGGGGTCCCCTCTCCCCCCTGCAGCCCCTGCCCGGATTTCCCGGTGCCCGAGGAGGGACAACCCCAGTTCCCAACTGGGCAGCACCGGGAGCAGAGCTGCCACCAGAGCTGCCACCCCCTGTCCCTCCCCTTTCCCGGTGACAATGGGGCTGGTGCCACCCTGGAGCCGGTGCCAGCCCCGTGCCAGGGGCACGGCAGGGATCGGGGCTGTTTTGGGAAGGTTCTTGGAGTGCAGCTTTGTTTGTGTCAATATTTGGACGTTTCTCAGGCGTGATTATGGAGCAACCTGAGCCTCATGAATATTCAGAGGCGTCGGGGACTGGCTCGGTGTGCTCTGTGTGACAGGGACGCAGGAATGGGCACTGGGGACACTGGGCATGGCTGGCACAGCCCGAACTGGGGGCACTGGTGGTGCCAGGGCTGTGCTGGTGGAGCTGGACATCACCTGGATGGGTGTGTGGTCACTGCTGGGCAGGGACAGTGCCACCTGTGCCCATCTGAGCAGGGACAGTGCCCCCTGTGCCCACCTGGGCAGGGACAGTGCCACCTGTGCCCACCTGGGCAGGGACAGTGCCACCTGTGCCCATCTGAGCAGGGACAGTGCCCCCTGTGCCCATCTGAGCAGGGACAGTGCCACCTGTGCCCACACTGGTACAATCTCCCCATACTTTAAAGGATTTAGACTCTGAGTTTAGGATGAAATATGGCTTGAGATTTTCATATTTATTTCTTGCTTTTTTTCTTGGGTTTTGGGTTGTTTTTTTTGTTTTCTTTTGGGTTTTTGTTTGTTTTTTGTTTTTGTTTGGGGTTTTTTGTTTTTTGTTTGTTTGGTTTTTATTTAATTCAAAATGTATATCACATAATAATTATATTATAGCAATATAACAATAACAATACTAATAATAACATATCCAATAAGGATAAAAGGCCTAGGCTCAGGGATTTTGGTGCTTTCCCTCCTTTTTTATGCTTTCCTCTCTGTTGCCAGCAGCACAGAGCGCCAGGCCAGCCTGTCTGTTGCTGGGGACAGTGAGAGGAAAACCAAAATAAGAGTTTTCACTGATTTTTTCCCCTTTTAAACCCGATTTTTGGCCAGGCACCTTGTGCACTACTTGTGCTTTCCCTTTTTTTTTTGTGCTTTCTCCTTTGTCATGCTTTCCTCTGCTGCCAGGTGCACAAAGAGCCAGGGCAGCAATTGTACTGCTGGGGACGGTGGGATAAAGACCAAAAGAAGAGTTTGCACTGATTTGTGCCGGTTTTGCCCCATTCCTGGCAGGCACCACGTGCACTACGTGATCCCCTACGACGGGGACCAGTCGGTCGTGGACTCGTCGGAGAATTACTTTGTGACCGACAATGTGACCAAGCAGGAGATCGACCTCATGCTGGGGCTGCTGCTGGGCTTCTGCATCAGCTGGTTCCTGGTGTGGATGGACGGCGTGCTGCACTACGCCGTGCGCGCCTGGCGCGCCAGCCGCCGATACGGTACGTCGTCGTCTTCATCTTCCTCCTCCTCATCGTCCTCAGCGTCCTCATCTTCTCATCTTCCTCCTCCTTGTCCTCCTCATTGTCCTCATCTTCGTCATCTTCTCATCTTCCTCCTCCTTGTCCTCCTCATTGTCCTCATCTTCCTCATCATCTTCTCCTCCTCATCCTCATCTTCTTCACCATCTTCTCATCTTCACTATCTTCATCATCTTCTCATCTTCATCATCCTCTCATCTTCCTCCTCGTCTTCTCCTCTTCTTCTCCTCTTCCTCCTCATCTTCCTCATCATCATCCTCCTCATCTTCATCATCTTCTCATCTTCCTCATCTTCATCTTCATCTTTTTCATCATCTTCTCATCTTCATCTTCTCTTACTCATCATCTTCACAATCTTCTTCATCTTCTCATCTTCATCGTCTTTCTCCTCATCTTCATCATCTTCCTCCTCATCATCTTCTCCTCCTCCTCATCTTCTCCTCTTCCTCCTCATCCTCATCTTCCTCATCCTCCTCCTCATCTTCTCCTCTTCCTCATCGTCCTCATCTTCGTCATCTTCTCATCTTCCTCCTCCTTGTCCTCCTCATTGTCCTCATCTTCATCATCTTCCTCATCATCTTCTCCTCCTCATCCTCGTCTTCTTCACCATCTTCTCATCTTCACTATCTTCATCATCTTCTCATCTTCATCATCCTCTCATCTTCCTCCGCGTCTTCTCCTCTTCTTCTTCTCTTCCTCCTCTTCATCTTCCTCATCATCTTCTCATCTTCATAATATTCTTTCTCATCTTCATCATCATCCTCCTCTTCATCATCATCCTCCTCATCTTCATCATCTTCTCATCTTCATCAGCTTCATCATCTTTCTCCTCATCTTCATCATCTTCCTCCTCATCATCTTCTCCTCTTCCTCCTCATCCTCCTCATCTTCCTCATCCTCCTCCTCATCTTTCTCATCATCGTCTCATCTTCCTCATCTTCTCCTCTTCCTTCTCTCCTTCCTCATCCTCCTCATCTTCTCCTCTTCATCATCTTCCTCCTCATCTTCATTATCTTCCTCCTCACCTTCTCCTCTTCCTCCTCCTCCTTCTCTTCATCCTCTTCCTCCTCCTCCTCCTCCTCTTCTCCTTTTCCTCCTCCATTATTCCCATTTCCATTATTTCCATTATTTATTTCCATTATTTCCATTCCCATTCCCATTTGCATTATTTCCATTATTCCCATTTCCATTATTTCCATTATTTATTTCCATTATTTCCATTCCCATTTCCATTATTTCCATTTCCATCCCTTCCCACCCCTCACCCCTGGCCAGATGTGGAGATGTTTTTATTCACTTGTGCCACCAAAACCAAAATCCCTGGGCACATTTGCCAGCTTTGGAGCAGTAAAATGCCGAATTAACCCCGGGAAGGACCAGCAGACCCTTCAGAGCCTCCTCTGCCCCATTCCCCCTCAGCCCCTGGGTTTCTGTATTTGGAGGAGATAAAATGACAGCAAAATGAGGGAATGACTGGAAATTCCCTCCAAAAGTGCCCCAAAATCTCATTTCTCCAACCCCTGACTGATGGAGCTGCTGAACCCAGCTCAGGGAAGGAGCAGCAGGAAGATTTATCTGCAGGCCCATAAGAAATTCTAATTAGAAACGTGGAGTCTCTTTCTAAAAACTCAGATAAAAATGAAATTAATTTCCCATTAATCTTCCCAAGCCCCAGCAGGCTCCAGGAGCGGTTTCTGAGCGGGGATTCTGATTTCCCTGGGAGGTTTCAGCCTTTGAGGAGCAATTGTGGGGCTGGGACTCCTGATTTCATCAGAGATCAGAGCAGGGCTGCCAGGAGCTCTCCTTGAGCTGGGACCACCTGCCCCTAGTGAAGGGAGGATTTTATTTTTAGTAATTCATTTAGTGGCCTATTTTTAGTAATTATTTTGCATTTTTTAATTTTTAGTAATTAATTTCGTATTTATTTTTAGTAATTAATGTAGTAATTTATTTTTAATAATTATTTGATATGTTTTTATTTTTAGTAATTATTTAGTAGTTTATTTTAGTAGTTTATTTAGTAGTTTATTTTTAGTAATTTAGTAGTATTATTTAGTAGTATATTTTTAGTAATTATTTAGTATTTTTTAATTTTTAGTAGTTAATTTCATTTTTTATTTTTATTAATTAATTTCATTCTTATTTTTAGTAGTTAATTTCATTTTTTATTTTTATTAATTAATTTCATTCTTATTTTTAGTAATTAGTTTCATATTTTATGTTTAGTAATGATTTAGTATTTTTTTATTTTTAGTAATGAATTTCATATTTTATATTGAGTAATGATTTAGTATGTGAAACTTGTATTAAGTATTATATTTAATATAAATATTAAATATTAGGGATTATTAATATAAAAATAATATATAGTATATAAAATA
>JAWWMS010000080.1:6196733-6217634 GCA_035048045.1 Chlorospingus semifuscus
ATTTTGGGACAGATTTTTGGCTCCTGCTGGCTGGGAAAACAGGGAAGCTCTGAGATCCAAAACTGATTTTAAAGGAAAAAACCCCCTGATTTTAAAGGAAAATATTTCACTGTTCAATTCTGGGTGCCTGCAGAGAGGAGCCTGAGCCTCTCAAGCCCAATGCCTGGAAGGGCAGGAAAAGCAGGAAAAGCAGAGGAATCTCAGGAAAAGGGCCAGAACAGCTCAGCATGGCCAAAGTGGGGCTGGTGGCAGCTCCTGTGTGAGCAGAGCTCAGCAAGGGCACAGATTTAGGTCAGGCCAACGTGCTGGGGCTCTGTAGCTACACAAGAGGCCTCAGAGCAGAGCACAGAGTTCAGCTCCAGTTCAAACACAGAAAAAAAAAATCAGGAGATTTTCTAACCTGTCTCTCATATGCACAGAAGAACAAATGTCATCTCATCAAGACAGCCTCGTGTTCAGGGCTTGACAATGGCACATTCTCCCAGCTGGTGCAGAAATGCAGCAGAAAATTTGTGTGGCAAAAGCAGTGGGAGCAAACAAGCCCCACTCATCTCTCTCTTGAGACCATGCTGCATCTGTGTGCCCCAAACTCAGCTCTCCATGGAGAAAAGTGATTTATTTGGGGGAAAAATATGTGGGGCTGCTCTCAGATCACTTGTGTTAAACAGTGAATCCCCCCAAATCCACTTTTCTAAGAATAATTTACTCTGAAGGGCACCTCAAGATAAAATATTTCACTGTTCAATTCTGGGTGCAATCTGCCTGCAGAGAGGAGCCTGAGCCTCTCAAGCCCAATGCCTGGAAGGGCAGAAAAAGCAGGAAAAGTGAGCAAAAAAAAGTTATTTACTTGGGGGAAAAATATGTGGGGCTGCTCTCAGATCACTTGTGTTAAACAGTCAATCCCTCAAATTCACTTTTCCAAGAAAAATTTAATCTTGAAGGGTAACTCAAGTGAGGAAGGAGCTGTGTCATGGGCAGGATTTGGGGATAAAAGGGTGAGAAATGGCTCTGGGGGAGCACAAACCCTACAAATTTAAATGTATGGGAGGTCAGGCTTGGACAATCCCATAGGTGCTGGGACACTGCAGAAACACCTCAGAAGGATTTGGGGATAAAAGGATGAGAAATGGCTCTGGGGGAGCACAATCCCTACAAATTTAAATGTATGGGATGCAAATGTCAGGTTTGGACAATCCCTGGGTTCCCACAGGTGCAGAAACAGCTCAGAAGGATTTGGGGTCAGGCCACACACACCAACACAGCCTGTGGTGTTCCACCAAGGGTTCCTTTAATAAATCCAGTTATTTCTTCCTTTTGAACCCATTTTGCTTTTCTGCTTTTGCACTCGAGACCCAGGGCAGCCCCTCCCTGGCACCACGGGCTGCTCTCCACGGCCACCCCACCAAACCTTTGCCTGGTTTTCTGTGCTCGGGTGAATCCTGCAGGCTCCTCACACCGGTGTCCCTTGGGGGAAAGGCAGCAGGGGCTTCCTGGCAGTCTCTCTGTTTGCTTCTGCACCTTCTGTTTGCAGCCACTCCATCTTCTGCCGGTGCTGCCGCACGGCGTCGGCCACGCGCGCGTCCATCATGGCCTCGGTCAGCACGCCGTCCTCCGAGGCGTAGGCTGCAGCCTGTGGGGACAAGGACACCTCAGACACCTCAGGCACCTCAGGGATGGCGTGTGCCACCGGCAGGGGACAGCTCAGGCTGCAGCCTGTGGGGACAAGGACACCTCAGACACCTCAGGGATGGCGTGTGCCACCGGCAGGGGACAGCTCAGGCTGCTGCCTGCCTGCTGTGCCCGTTCCAATGTGGGATTTCCACCACAGCGCTCTGGTTCCAAGCAGTGCGCAGGGATCAACAATGAGCTCTGCCCAACTCTGCATTCCTGGGAATAAGAGCCCTTGTTTGGAGAAGAAAAACCCAACATTTGGCTTTTTAAAATTCCCTCTCCTGGTCTAGAAGAGCTGCACATGTGAAGCCTTTTTTTCAGAAGATCCCACACTTGGTTCCTTTAAATTTCTTCTGCTCTAAAAGATGCACTTGTGAAGCTTTGTTTTCAGAAGGAAAGACCCCACACCTGGCTCTTTAAAATTTCCTCTCTTGCTCTAAAAGACCTGCACATGTGAAGCCTTGTTTTCAGAAGAAAATACCCCACACTTGGCTCCTTTAAATTTCCACTCCTGTCCTAAAAGAGCTGCATGTATGAAGCCTTGTTTTGAGAAGACCCCACACCTGGCTCTTTAAAATTTCCACTCTTGCTCTAAAAGAGCTGCACATGTGAAGCCTGGTTTTGAGAAAAATGACCCCACATTTGGCTCCTTTAAATTTCCACCCCTGTCCTAAAGGAGCTGCACATGTGAAGCCTTGTTTTGAGAAGACCCAACATTTGGCTTTTTAAAATTTCCTCTCCTCTAAAAGAGCTGCACATGTGAAGCCAATAAAGTGAACAGAGGTGGGTGCAGGGGGATGATGGAACCACTCCATCCAAAGCTAAATAAAATTGTTTAAACACTTGCACAGCAGAACAAACAGCAGTGCTGGGGGGCACATGAGCAACGTGGTGCTTCTAAAATGATGTTTAATGTGCCTCTAAAATGATGTTTAATGTGCCCCTAAAATGATGTTTAATGTGCCTTACCCTGCTTTCCTCGTGCACTCCCTCAGGAACCTCCCCTGCATCACCTCAGTGCTGTGGCAGCTCCCACCCTGCACCCAAACCCCAACTCCCCAGGCCAGTTCTGCTGGCAGGGGCAGCACAAAGGTGAGCAGAGCTCCTTGGGGCAGCCCCTGCCACCTCTGTCCCCCAGGGGAACAGCCTGTGGGGCAGCAGAGGGACTGTCCCTCGTGCAGGGGACACCCAGCACAGCTGGGGCCCAGCCTGGGCTCCCTGAGATGCCAGCACAGCACACAGGGGAGGGATGCTGGATGCTGGATGCTGGATGCTGGTGCTGTCAGCTGCACCCATCTCCACGGTAACAGAGCAGCCCCCGAGCTGCAGAGTTCTAAATCTGGTTCCTCCCTCTGCAAGGGCTCCCGTGAGCAGCTCAGGAATCAGGGAGCTTGGCTGAACAGAGATCCCTTGGCTGTACAGAGGATTGTACAGGGATCCCTTGGCTGCACACACAATCCCTGTTCTGCACACAGATCCCATGGCTGCCCAGGGATTCCCTGGCTGCACACAGATCCCCTTGGTTTCACACAGAATCCCTTTCATGCATGCAGATCCTTTTATGCACACAGATCCCTTGGCTGCACAGAGGGTTGTACAGAGATCCCCTGGCTGGCACAGGGGTCCCTTTTATGCACACAGATCCTTTTATGCACACAGATCCCTTTTGTGCACAGAGGGTTGCACACAGATCCTTTGGTTTCACACTCATCCCTTGGCTGCACACAAATCCCTTTTATGCACACAGATGCCTTGGTTTTACACAGATCCCTTTTGTGCACACAGATGCCTTGGTTTTACACAGATCCCTTTTGTGCACACAGATCCCGTGGTTTTACACAGATCCCTTTTCTGCACACAGATCCCTTGGTTTTACACAGATCCCTTTTGTGCACACAGATCCCTTGGTTTTACACAGATCCCTTTTCTGCACACAGATCCCTTGGCTGTACAGATTCCTTGGTTGCACAGAGGGTTGTACATGGATCCCTTGGTTTCACACAAATCCCTTTGATGCACACAGACCCCTTGGTTTCACACTGATCCCTTGGTTTCACACTCATCCCTTGGCTGCACACAGATCCCTGGGATGTACAGGGATTCCCTGGCTGCACACAGATCCCTTTTATGCACACAAATCCCTTGGTTTCACACTGATCCCTTGGTTTCACACAGATCCCTTTTCTGCACACAGATCCCTGGGATTACAGGGATTCCCTGGCTGCACACAGATCCCTTTTATGCTCACAGATCCCTTTTATGCACACAAATCCCTTGGTTTCACACAGATCCCTTTTATGCTCACAGATCCCTTTTATGCTCACAGATCCCTTGGTTTCACACAAATCCCTTGGTTTCACACAGATCCCTTGGTTCCACACTCATCCCTTGGTGCACAGGGATTGGGATGAGGGCTGGGAGCCCTGCAGCTCCCCCAGCCACCCTGCCTGATCCTAAGAACCCCAAACCTCTCCCCCATCCCGGATTTTCAGTGCCAACCCTTCAGTCCCCTGTCCCAGTGAGTTTAACGTGGATTCAGCACTCACTGAGGCATCACACACAGCCTCCATCAATTATTGATGCTGCAAAACACCAATTCCAGCAAGGAAGGAGCCTGACAGAAAACCAGCACAGGAACCAACTCAAGGGTGACCCTTTTACCCCTCAGGGATGTCCATGGGGCAGCAAACAAAGCCCAGCACGAGCTGCAGCTCTGCCACCACCACAGGGCTGGAGCTGCCTATGGCATCACTGAGGAGATGCAAGGAGAAATAATAATTTCCAACAATGAGCAAAAGGTTCCTCAGGCTGGTTTTCAGCTCCTCTAACCTGTTTTCCTCCCTTTTTTTGGGAGGGGAACTGGTTGGACCACAAAAGGTCTCAGAGCTGGCAGGTGCTGGATTTTCCTGCAAAATCCTTTCCTTGTGCAAACCCTCTGCAATCCTTGCTCCAGGCAGGACTGAGACCTAAAACCAGGAGTAAAGCCTGGCCTTGGGAAGGAGCAGCTCTGTAAATAGATATTCACTAATTATTATTATTTATTTTCTATTTATTTATTATTTATTCTCTATTTCTTTATTCTGCAAGGTTCTTGTGCTGCTCTCACTGCCTGAGCAGGATCCTCAGCACCTCTCCTGTCCTCTCTGCAAAAACTGACACTTAAACCAGGAGTAAAGCCTGGTCTTGGGAAGAAGCAGGTCTAAATAGAGAATTCTCCACTTACTATTATTTATTTTCTATTTATTTATTATTTATTCTCTATTTCTTTATTCTGCAAGGTTCTCGTGCTGCTCTCACTGCCTGAGCAGGATCCTCAGCACTGAGGCTGCCAAATATTCCCTCAGCACCTCTCCTGTCCTCTCTGCAAAAAGGGAAAACTGCAAAGGTTTTGTTCAGACCTCCCTCACCACCTTGACATTTTTATTTTTTGTAAAATAAAAATTCTTCATAATTTATTTTTGCAAAATAAAAACAAAAAAAGGGCTCTCAGTGCAGCCCTGAAACCACTGCAAAGGTTTTGTTCAGACCTCCCTCGCCCCCTTGACAGTTTTATTTTTTGTAAAATAATAATAATTCTTTATAAAATTTTATTTGTAAAATAAAAATAAAAACAAGGCTCTCAGTGCAGCCCTGGTGGGGTGTTTGAAAATGGAAACAGAGCTTTTTTGGGATGGATTTTTGTGCTGCCACAGTGGAACCTCCTGCAAAGCTGTGCAGTTCATGCTCTGCTGATTTTCTCAATGACTTTCTATTTTTAGAAAGCCTCAGGCCCTCACTGTCAAGAAAGCAAACGGGAGAAGCAGCTGCCCCTTCTGGGAGCAGCTTGCACACACACAGAAATGGTACCAAGCTTCATTTATATTCATACCTCTGCCTCCTGTGTGGGCAAATTTTAACCCATTTTCTGCAGTGCAGCAATTCCTGTTTCATCCCTCCAAGCCAATTAGGAAATAATTGTGTTTGCTGAGGATGGAAGAGATGACAAGTCCAGCCTGAATGACCTCATGTTTCATTCCAGCCAAGATTTGTGGTTTATTTGAACCTGGCCAGACTCATCTGTATCATTTAAATGCCATTTATAATGAAAATAGCCCGATGAAATAAAAAAATCATCCCACACAAAAATACAACAGCTATTTTTAAAATATAAACAAGGGAGTAAAAAAGGCATTTATGTCAGTGGCATAAAAGGCAAGGAAATGACAGGAAGCTCCCACTGGGACATAAAACTCCTGGGAATTCTCCTGAAATGCTGCCAAAACAATTTTCCAAGATTACAGCTTGGAATAGTGAAAGGTTGCTTTTTTGCTTTTAGGTTTTGACATTTTATCTAAAGCACATCAGCAGCTCTGAGTGCAGGGCTGGGAAGAGAATTTTTCCATTTTTCCTGAGGGGAATTTTTAAGGTGAAAATGCACTGAGTCCATGCTGGAGCCATAAAGGACAACGGAAAAGCACAAGGACAAAAGGGAACGCTCAGACTCCTGCAGGAGAGATTAAAATGGATTTTTAGCACGCACACTCCTGCCTGTGCCAGACAGCAATATTTCTTCCCAGTGCTAGAGGTTACACTCTTGGCTTTTCTGCTTCTTAGTTTTGAATTCTGTTGGTAAATTCAGGACAGAGGCAGCAGTGGGGTAGAAGTTCATGCGAGCGACAGCAAATCCATCTCCAGCCCAGCTCATGGCGGAGCCGAAGGCTCTGAGAGCTGCAGCTCCTCCTGCTCAGCTCCACTGAGTGGTTTTGGTCACGGGCATATTGTATGAAAAATGTGTAAATAGAGAATTGTTCTTTTGTTGGGATCTTTTCTCCTGAGAAGCTGAGAGGCCTCAGAAACGAAATGCAAACAATAATTATCTGCAACAGGTGCAGCTTTGATTGGCCTCATGTGGTTGTTTTTAATTAATGGCCAATCACAGTCCGGCTGTCTCAGACTCTCTGGTCAGTCACAAGATTTTACTATTTTTCCTTTTCCCTTTCCTTTTCCCAGATCAGGATATTCTGATATCAGATTATTTCCCACCTTTTTCAGAAAACACCTTGAATTAAAAGGGAATTAAAATACCAAAAATGAGATATTGATACATCTGATTATTTCCCACCTTTGACACTCAGCACCTTGAATTAAAAGACCAAAAAGAGATATTGATATGAAATATAAGAAATACAGAGTAATCAGATTATTCTGTAGTCAGATTATTTCTCACCTTTGAGAGACAGCACCTTGAATTAATAGGGAATTGAAAGACCAAAAATGAGATATTGATATGAGATATCAGATTATTTCCCCCCTTTCGCATTCGGCACCTTGAATTAAAAGGGAATTAAAATACCAAAAATGAGATATTGATATATCAGATTATTTTCCACCTTTGGCAGCCAGCACATAGAATTAATAGGGAATTAAAATACTAAAAATGATATTTTGATATGAAATATAAGAAATACAGAGTAATCAGATTATTCCGTAGTCAGATTATTTCCCACCTTTGGCACTCAGCACCTTGAATTAATAGGGAATTAAAATACTAAAAGTTATATATTGATATGAAAAATAAGAAATACAGAGTAATCAGATTATTCTGTAATCAGATTATTTCCCAGTTTTTTCAGGCAGCACCATGAATTAAAAGGGAATTAAAAGCCCAAAAATGAGATATTGATATATCAGATTATTCCCACCTTTGGCAGCCAGCATCTTGAATTAAAAGGGACTTAAAATACTAAAAATGAGATATTGATATGAAATATAAGAAACATAGAATAATCAGATTATTTCCCACCTTTTTTAGGCAACGCCTTGAATTAAAAGGGAATTAAAAGACCAAAAATGAGATATTGATATGAGATATCAGATTATTTCCCACCTTTTTTAGGCAGCACCTTGAATTAAAAGGGAATTAAAAGACCAAAAAAGAGATATTGATATGAAATATAAGAAATACAGAGTAATCAGATTATTTCCCACCCTTTTCAGGGAGCACCTTGCATAAATAGGGAATTAAAAGACCAAAAATGAGATATTGATATATCAGATTATTTCCCACCTTTGGCAGGCAGCACCTTGAACTAAAAGGGAATTAAAAGACCAAAAATCAGATATTGATATGAAATATAAGAAATACAGAGTAATCTGATTATTCTGTAGTCAGATTATTTCCCACCTTTGGCATTCAGCACCTTGAATTAGAAGGGAATTAAAAGACCAAAATTGAGATATTGAGATGAAATGTAAGAAATACAGAGATGAAATATAAGAAATTATTCTGTCATCAGATTATTTCCCACCTTTTTCAGGCAGCACCTTGAATTAACAGGGAATTAAAAGCCCAAAAATGAGATATTGATATATTACAGCGTGTCTGTGGTACACAAACACCCTGCAGCTGCTGCATCCAGCCTGGTGAGGGTTTTTTGGAGTAATTTCTGGTTCCTGAAGGAATTCTGGAGTAAATTCCTCCCTGAGCACTGTAGCTGTGCAGTTAACTCATCCTGCAGAGTTATTTTTGTCTGTGCTCAGCTCCCTGACCCAGTTCAGAGCACAGCCATCCACAGGGGTGCACCAGCACCACGGCAAGAAGATGGGGAGGCAGGAAAACACTGCCAGAAAGGCTGGAAAATGCAGCTTCAAACCTTCCCTGGTCCTACAAAGAGTCACCAGGGCTAAAACAGAGAATAAAATAAAAACAGAACCCAGGAGAGCAGCAGGGGTGAGGAAACTCACCTGCATGGAGAGGGGATTCTCCCCAAAGGTGCTGAGGGGTGCACACAGAAAAACCCAAAGGGCTCCTGGCAGGAATCTCCAAATTCCTCATCCAAAAAATGGACAACAAGTCACAGGTTTTAATATTTTTATAAGTTTGGTCCATTTGCATATTGGGGTTTAATCTTCCAATTACAGCTTGAGGTAATGAAGGAATTTATCCCAAGTTTGCTCCCTCCAAACTCATTTCTGTTTAACTTTTTTGGGGCAGGAAGAGCAGCTCCAAACTCCAAATTCCTCATCCAAAAAATGGACAAGAAGTTACAGGTTTTCATATTTTTATAGGTTTGCATATTGGGGTTTAATCTCCCAATTACAGCTTGAGGTAATGAAGGAATTTATCCCAAGTTTGCTGCCCCCAAACTCATTTTTGTTTAACTTTAATGAGGTCTCTTTGATTTTAACCTTGATTCGATTTTCACTCTAATTTTCACCTTGATTTTCACTCTAATTTTCACCTTGATTTTCACCTTGATTTCCACCCTGATTTCCACCTTGATTTTCACTCAAATTTTCACCTTGATTTCCACTCTGATTTCCACTCTTTCACTCTGATTTTCACTCCAATTTTCACTCTGATTCTCACCTTGATTTTCACTCTGATTTCCACCTTGATTTCCACTCTGATTTCCACTCTTTCACTCTGATTTTCACTCCAATTTTCACTCTGATTTCCACCTTGATTTCCACTCTCATTCCACCCTGATTTCCCCACAAATGAAGTTTCTTGCCACATCCAACCACCTCAAACATTTCTCCTCACTCCCCTCTCCTAAATATATTTTTTCCAAGCCCTTTGAGTGCTCCATGAGAGCAGAGAGCAGCACAACAACTTCCTGCTGCAATTTTACACCAAACCCTGTTAACAGTGCTGGCAGCACCAGGTGCATTTTTAAAAGCTGTCAGGGAAAATTATTCACCCCCACCTTTTTCCTTCCTTCAGCAGCACTTAGAGGATAAGTGATAAAAGCTGAGGTCATTCCTGGGGAGAAATGACAAATTTGCTGATAAGGGGGTGATAAAAAGCAAAGCATCATTTATCACAACTCCTTATTACAGGAAATAGTTGGCAGCAAAGCCTTTCATAGATGACAGCACATATTTTGAAATATGATTCAATATCATAAAAATTATACAGGAAAATTAACCAGCTGTGTGCTAGCAAAGAATAAAATAAGAACTAACAGCACTCAAATTGGACCTCAGCTTATGAGTACTGCAATTAAAATTAATTTCTACCAGAAAGGATAAATATTTATGTTCTTTAAAAGGTGGAAAATCAGTAGTAGAAGGAATGAAATGCACAAACTTTCTCAGATGTTTGTGAGCTGCTAAACTAAATTAAAAATTTAAGAGCTAAACAAAAAGCCACTTTGTTTTTACAAGCCCTGCAAGGAAGCTGACATGAGCAGGTTACATGACACAAATTGGAGCACATCCCTGCAGCTGATATTTCTGGGTTAGTGCATGAAAATCCCCAATCCAGTAAGAAACTGGCAGCTGTGACAAAACAAGGTGAAAACCAGATTTAAATACTAAAGCTTGCTGAGCATGTGAATAACTGTGCTCCAAGTGACTGCATTTCTTATTTTTATAAATAAATATATAAAATAAATGTATAAATAAATATAATGTATAAATAAAATGTACAAAATTTATGTATAAATAAAATGTACAAATATCTATTTTTTTTTCAGCTCCAGTTCCAGTTTTGTTTCTTTAATAGCTCAAATTGCACTGAGAGGGTTTGGAACAAAGGAGAGGAGGAGGATGGTTCAGGGCCCCAATGAGGGCACCAAAATCAGGTTTCTGTTCTGCTGAGCTTCCTGAGCTGGAGCTTGAGTGTGGCCACCCCAAACTGAGCCCAAACTCACCTGCTTGGCCTGAATTCCATAAGGGATTTCCTACTAGGAATTATCAAAACTGCTCCTGTTCATGGGGTGAGGAATTGAGCTGATATTGCAACACCCACCCCAGAGGCAGCAGGGATCTGGACAATGAATGAAGGAATTTATCCCAAGTTTGGGAAACCTTCACAGGGAGAGAGGAGCTGAGACTCCAGAGTCAGGGCCTGAAACCTCCCAGGAGGGAAAAAGGGAAGGGAAAAAGGGAGGGAGGAAAGGGAGGGAAAAAGGGAAGGAAAGGCGAAAGGAAAAGGGGAAAGGAAAAGGGGAAAGGAAAAGGGGAAAGGAAAAGGGGAAAGGAAGGGGAAGGAAAAGGGGAAAGAGAGGGGAAGGAAACGGGAAACAAAAAGGGAAGGAGAAGGGGAAGGAAAATGAAAGGGAAAAAGAAGGGAAAAGGGAGGGAAAGGAAAAGGAAAGGGAAAAGGAAAGGGAAAAGGAAAGGGAAAAGGAAAGGGAAAAGGAAAGGGAAAAGGAAAGGAAAAGGAAAGGGAAGGAAAAGGAAAAGCCCCTCTCACCTGCCACGCCACAGCAAGCTGGGAGATCTCCCGGCCGGACATGCCCTCGGTCAGCCTGGCAATCTCTGAGCACTTCTTGCCATAATCAAACTGGGCCAGCTTCAACCTCCTGAAAGGTACAACCAGCTTTGGTCAGCCCCACACCACAGGAGTTCCTACAGGTTCCTGCTTGCATCACTGCCTCCTGAATTGTAAGGGCACTGTAGCCATGATATTTGATGAAAAATCCTTTCCTTAGGATTCTTCTCCTGAGAAGCTGAGAGGCCTCAGGAACAAAATGTAAACAATAATTATCTGCTGCTGTGCAATAAAACAGTTGGATCTGTGATTGGTTTCATGTGGTTGTTTTTAATTAATGGCCAATCATAGTCCAGCTGTATCAGACTCTCTGGTGAGTCACAAGATTTCATCATCATTCCTTTCTATTCCTTGCAAGCCTTCTGATGAAATCCTTTCTTCCATTCTTTTAGTATAGTTTTAATAGATCATTTTAATATAATATATATAATAAAATAATAAATCAGCCTTCTGAAACGTGGAGTCAAGATTCTCATCTCTCCCCTCATCCTGGGACCCCTGTGAACACCACCACAGGGCACAACAAAAATTCTGGGATGGTGTCCCAACAAGAAGCATCTCCCAAGTCTTTTGCTTGTTGAAAGAGGATTTATAGACAAAATACACAAGAAAGGGGATGAGGAAAAACAAATAAAGACAGAGAATTCTCTAAAGAGGGAGAGTTGTGAGGGGAACTCACTGCTTGCCCTCTGTGGCTGGCTTCAGGACGTGCTGGTCGAAATACATCCTGACGAGGCGCTCGCGCTCCTCCAGCTGGGGCAGCTCAAAGTTCACCATCTCATCTATCCTGTCATTGATGGCCCAGTCAAACTGCTCTGGCTGGTTGCTTGCTAAAACAAGCATAAACCTGGAATTAGGGGAAAAAAAGAAATAAAGATAGACTGACAAAGGCATAAAAATCAAAATTGATGAGCTGAGTTTGAACGTCAGGAGCTGCCGTGGTTGGGATCAAAGATGTTTCATCACATGAGAAGAAAAACCTGGATTCCTTAGAAATACCTTAGAAATACCTTTAAAATCTTAGAAATAACCTCAAGCAGCACACTAAAATGTGTTTTGGGTTGTTTAGAACAGTTTGAAGAGTGCAGACCCAGCTCTGCTCCATGGTACAGATGTGCTGCTCCAGGTCCTGCTGCATTTTGGAGCTGGAAATCCTTTTTTTGTTTTATTGCTTTGTAATGATGCTTCTTCCCTGTGCCAATACTTTAATGCTTTAATTGATGTCACCAGTTAAACAGTGCCTAATAATTTGAAATGGGCTTTTAAGCACAGCTATTGGAATATTGATGTTCTTGCTGTCTGGCTGAATCATTGCCTACAAGGGGCCGAGTTCTCTGCTGTCATTTCTGGAGATAACTTGGCCAAGCCAAGACTGTGGGGTTTTATCAAAAAAGATTTGCAGAAACACAAGCCTGGATTAAGGATTGCCATTCAGGCAGTCTGCTATCCCACAGGATGATTTTGGGAAGTTGAAAAGCAGCAATTCCCAGTCCTGGTGCCAATTCCCTGCTGAAGGAAGAGTTTTCCTCAGGGTGTCACCAAAGCACCCCATTTATACACCCCATTTCACCCCAGTGAGCTCCCCCTGATGGATGCAGGGCTGCTCCTTGCCCAGAGCAGCAATGAGGCTGCTCAGAAGTAAAAAGCAGAGCATGAATCACCAGGGCATGGTCAGTGTCCTCAGATGGCTCATGGGTGAAATCAGGGCTGAATTTAATGGCAGAGCTCATTGCAAATGAGAGCTCAGCTGTTCTGGGCATCCCCAGCACCCCAAAAAACACCCCCAGATCTCCCAGCACCCAAAAAAATTCCCCAATTTAACATCAGGGGAAAGAGAAAAACATCCCCAGCACCTAAAAAGCACTCCCAGAGCTCTTCTGAGGTAATTTAATATCAGGGGAAAGAATGAAAGATCCCCAGCACCCCCAAAAAACCCCCAGAGCTCTTCCAAGGCAATTTTAAATCCCCACAGGGATTTTAAACACAGGGGAAGCAATGGAAGCTCAGCTGCCTCACACAAGAGGTCACTGCAGAGGAGCAAACATCACTCAAGTGTTTTTCCAGGGAACTTGAAGCACCCAGCTAGGAGAACTCTGAATTTTTGTGGAAGTGATTTTCCTGGGCTCTTGTATAAACAGGAACTGGCCAAGAAAGAAAATATAAACATCAAGATACTCAAGATGTCCAAATATCACCAAAGTTTCAGGAAAAAATTTTCCTTCTGTTCTGATTTCCAAGTGGCAGGAAAAGCTAAAGGAGGAACAAGCTACACCCAGCACATAAAGTGAAAGGGGGAAAGAGATCCTTTAAAGACTTTTCTCAACCCAGGGAAAGATCAGCTGCTGAACCGGATACTCACTTGTTGCTGTGCTGCCCTGTTCTGTGCAGAAATGCATTTAGAGTTGCTCTGAGATCTTCACTGATTTTCTCCTGCAAAGGTGAAAGCCAAAGGAGGATCAGCTGCTGGGGACTGCAGGCAGGTCAGAGCTTTAATCAGCATTAAGGACAAAGGGGATTCTGTTATTTGGCTATTTGTTTATTTGCATTGCTTTATTTAAGGAGGAGAAGGAGCAGGAGGAAGAAGGAGAAGGAAGGAGAGAAGGAGAAGGAACAGGAGGAGCGGGACAGGAGAGGGAGCAGGAGAAGGAGCAAAACAAAAGCAGGAGAAGGAGCAGGAGCAGAACAGGAGAAGAAGCAGAAGAAGGGAGCAGAGGAGGATAAGGAGAAGAACAGGAGAAGGAGCAGAACAGAAGAAGGAGGAGGAGCAGAGCAGGAGAAGGAGAAGAACAGGAGCAGGAGAAGGAGCAGAGCAGGAGAAGGAACAGGAGAAGGAGCAAAGCAGGAGAAGGAGCAGGAGAAGGAGCAGAGCAGAAGGAACAGGAGAAGGAGCAAGAGCAGAACAGGAGAAGGAGCAGAAGGAGCAGAGCAGGAGCAGAACAGGAGAAGGAGCAAAGCAGGAGAAGGAGCAGGAGCAGAACAGGAGAAGGAGCAGGAAAAGGAGAAGGAAAAGGAGAAGGAGGAGAGCAGGAGCAGAGCAGACACACACCCAGCACTTACTGTGGCCCTTTTCCTCAGGAATGCATCTGCCTCATCCACGAAGAGCAGGAGGCTGCAAAGGGAAGCACCACAGTGAGAGCACAGGGTGAGGCAGGCCTGGGGAGCCTCTGCTGCTTTTTGCCAGGGTTGGGATTCAATGGACAAGATGGAATTTCTTGTTTGGACTCAGATGTGTGTTAGTTCTTATCTCTGTTAGAGTCTCACAAGCCCTGAGTTCTGCAGCACTTCACTCCATCAAACTAAAAATGGAGCCCTGTCTGTCTTTCTACAAAGCCTTTTAAGGATAAAGTGTCCAATTAAGAAATGACACCTAAATTATTTTTACTTTTTACCCAATAACCAACCATCCATGGCCTGCAATGTGGAGTTTTTATCCAATTACACAAAACCACCCAAAGCCATGGAGGAGGAGGAGCAGAAGGAGGAGGAGAAGAAGGAGGAAAAGAAGGAGGAAAAGAAGGACAAGCCTTCACCCTAAAACCTCCATCCTGCCCCATATATTTCCATATTCTAAAACCCCAAACTCTGAGTTTCCCACCCTTTTCCCACACACTTCTATCCAAACTCCACACCCACAATCCCAGCTCCATCATTCCATTCTGGAAGCTTCTCCTCAGCCTCAAATGCAGAAATTTAGACCTGCTCAAGTCTGAGTGCTATTTTAGCATTCCCTCCTCTTTACAGAGATGTGTGAAGGGCACAACACAGAAATCTTGGTGACAGTGACACCTCCCTGCCATTTCTCCTCCTAAAAGCTCAAACCACAGTCCTGTCCTCAGCTTGCTTTGCTGTTTTGTGAGGTTTTTCTTTCCCAAACCACAGCAGCACTAATGCAATGGCTTTAGTACCTGTGGAGAAGTGAATTAATAAAGGCCATGAATTATTCACCAAAATAAATTCACTTCTAACCCAAGGGCAGAGCTCTTCCCAAGGGACTGAGCCTGTAAAGATGTTTATCAATAACAGAAGCAGGTTGCTCATAAAGCTGTCACAGCTTGTATTCCCTCCCTGCCTAACTTCAAACCCAGCTTTTTTCCAGGGCACTTCAGGCCTGTTAACATCTTCTCCCAAATATTCTCTGCAAAAATGTGTTATCACAATTTCAGCTAAATAGGAAACAGCCAACACTGGTGGGTATTCAGAATTAAATATGTTTAAATACTTCAGTGCTGCTGGAGGTGAGAATATTGATTTTATGGACACATGTAAGCTTTGATCAGGCAGTGTAGGGAGCTGAAATGCACAAAATTTTTTATCAGGGCAGAGAAATTCAGAGCCAGGCAGTGTTGGAAGAGAATTCCTTGATGGGAGCATCCAGCTGAGCATCTCACATATCTTCCAAGTTCTCACTTAAATTCTGAGCTCACTTAAATTCTGACACCTTCCCTTCTATAGCTCCTCAGAACAGAAGCTTAAAAATTTAAATCCTGCTTTTAAATCCCTGCTTTTTTTTCTTTGTCAGGGGAAATAGAAAGATTTAGGTGATGAATGAAGCAAGGATTAAAAGAGACACCACAAGATAATGTCCATCTGAAGCAATCAGAGAGCACACAAATCACTGGGCAGCCCCATTCACAGATCTGAGCTCAAAGCAGCACAGAACCCAAAGTGACATCTCTGAAAGTTCAACATTGAATTTCACCACCCTGGCTGGACAAGAATCTCTGCAGTGCAAAAATCAAAAATCCATTTGTATTGGTAGGAGCAAATGAACCACACACTCCTACAAAATCAGGGAGCCAAATTCAGCCTCAGCCTGAGGAGTCTCTGCAGATAAAAATCTGATTTTAAAGGTGACTGAAAAAGCAAAAGTTCTTTTTTGTGTTTGTGATTTTTATACCTGATTTCTTATACCTGATTGTGATTTTTATGCCAATGCCTTTAGCATCTATGTCCTCCTTATCCTCTTTTATTTCCTTTATTCACTCTTCCTGTTTAGGACTCCAAAGTAAACCAGAAGCTGGATTTAAATACCATCAGTGTTTAAAATCTTCAGGAGATTCTGTGTTACCTCATTGAGTAACAGCAACTAATTTATTGTGATTATTCTTGCAAATATAATGAAACAATAATTATACTGAGCAATTTGTAGAGCAACTCCATGGATTATTTCAGAAAATATTTGCTGTCCCCGCAAAGGGAAAAGCAGGATCAACACCTTGCTTTCTAACAATTTATTTATTTTAAAATAAATAAATTTATTTATTTTAATAAAGAAATATTTATCAAATATTCATTTATTATATATTTATATTATATTATATATATAATATATATGGTTCTTGCAGGATCAACACCTTGCTTTCTAACAATTAAATTATTTTAAAATAAATAAAATGTATTTATTTTAATAAATATTTATTATATATACTATATATTTATTATATAAAATAAATATATATTATAGATAATGTAATACAATATAATATAATATACATATTTTACACACACATACACATACATATATATATAAAATATAAAATATATGTAATATTAGGGCTGAACTACACTGCTGTAGTTGTGGGTGAGGGATTTTTGAACAAAAACCCAAACTGAGGATTAAATAAAAGCCCAACTTACCCTCTCCTACTGGTGTTGGCCCAGTCAAAGAGTTTGTGCATGGCTGTGACCCCTTCCCTGCCCATGGGGGCCACGTCCCCTCCTGTCATGATGGCATAGTCCATGCCTGAGTGCACAGCTAATTTCTGCAGGGAAACAAAAACCACCAAATTAAACATTTTTTACCACTGCAAGGCCAGGCAGGATGAAGAGGAACTAAAGTCATTTAAGTCCTGTCAGTGCTGGTTTGAAGAAGGGAGGTATTGGTTTCTTTATGTTCATCACTTAATGGCAATTTTTTATTTAGAGCAAAAAATAAACCACATAAACCCAACAGAGGTGGATATGAAGGGGCTGCTGCTGTGATTTTTTTATTTTTCCCATTTCTATCCATCTCTGTGCCAAACTAGGTGGCTTTAGAAATCCAGTAGGTGCCATAATCTCAGAAAACTATTGGAATATGGGTTTAATGTACTGATCGAGGGAAAAAAATTCAATTTGCACCAGTTTGGCAAATCTGCCACTGTTAAAAAGTTGATGAAACCTCAGGTCTCATGGACAAGTGGCTGCTGCTGTGATTCCCCCAAATAAATCCCAGTCCCAAGGGATTCCCACAAATAAATCCCACTTCCAAGGGATTCCCACAAATAAATCCCAGTCCCAAGGGATTCCCACAAATAAATCCCAGTCCCAAGGGATTCCCACAAATAAATCCCATTTCCAGGGGATTCCCACAAACAAATCCCAGTCCCAAGGGATTCCCACAAACAAATCCCATTTCAAAGGGATTCCCACAAACAAATCCCAGTCCCAAAGGATTCCCACAAATAAATCCCAGTCCCAAGGGATTCCCACAAACAAATCCCAGTCCCAAGGGATTCCCACAAATAAATCCCAGTCCCAAGGGATTCCCACAAACAAATCCCAGTCCCAAGGGATTCCCACAAACAAATCCCAGTCCCAAGGGCCGTTCCCAGGTGGAAAATGCAGACCCAGTGATTCAGAGCTGAGGCAGGCTGCTCTCTCCTCCCTCCCCAACAGAACAAAATGTTTGTTCAACACTCCAGCCAGAGATCCCAGCCCAGGGAAGCTCCACAGCCCTGGAACTTTCAGAACCCTTTGGCAGGATCTTGGCAGGGTTTTTACCTTGGCAAAAAGAGTTTTCCCAGTGCCAGGGGGACCGTACATCAGAATGTTCCTGTAGAGGCTTTTGTTCCTTTTTGTGTTCCTCGTTGCTATGGCAATGTCTCTCACACGTGCTTCCAGCTGGGGCTGCAGGAAAAAAAATTCAATTTAAGGATCAGAAGGTACCAAAAAGAGCTGCACCTACCAGGTTCCCAAATCAGTACCTGCAGGAAGGAGGCAGCACTCCAGGCTCAAGCTTTTAAGTCTTAACTTCAGCTGCTCATGACTCCACACCAAGGTCATTTCCTGTCCTATGTGAGGATTTACTTGATTTTCTGTCCACTTGGCTACAATTCTTTCATAAGAAAAAGCAGCAGTGCAGGAAGGAGTGCAGTGACTACTCTAGGAACAGATAACACCTAAATATTCACTTCCTAATGGATGCCCTGGGAGGGATATGTCAAAACATAAGCAACTCTTTGCAGTGCTAATTCCTTCTCAAGTCATAAATTGATATTTATATTCCTACTGCATTTGGGGATACTGGGAGAGAGATATTCCTGCAGGAGCATTTTCTCTCAGCAGCTTCAAGCAGCTCTTAAATTTGCCAGATAACCAGGACTTAAATTCAGAAGTAAATATACAGATGTAGCACTAATTAGCAAGTTAAGAACCAATCTCAGGGTGGGTAAATGTACAGAATATTTAGATTTTTTTGGCCTAAAAGCTGGTTTGGGTTCAGTAATCCTTAACTTCAGATGGCACAAGTGGAATTCTGAATCTTCACATGCTGACTACAGAGAGAAGCTGCAGCAGAGCAAGGACTGAACTAAAATATCCAACTGCTTTTCACAGAGGGAAAAAAGGTGAACAAGCTGCTTAATGCATGTCACACTGAACACAGGAGCTTATTTATGGTCTCAGTATTGTCCCAAGGGACAAAAAGCCACTAGAACTGCTGGAATTCCAGCTTTAGAAGGGCTTTTAAGGCACCAGCAGCTCTCACTTGGAATCCAAAGTCATCCTTGGCAGCCCAAGGCAGGAGAACAGAGTACTCACACTGAGAACAACTCCTTCAAGGGCATCCTGAGCCTTGCTGGTGAGACGTTTACCAACCTTGAGAGGACAAATTCAGTTACTCACAGGCAGAATAAAACCACATTTTGACAACTCACTTGGACTAAAACACCTTAACAGAACACCAGCCCATCCATTCTACCTCCAACATTTTATTTATTTATTCACTGACAGTCCCAGCTGAGTGGAACACAGAACCCAAGGTGAATTTTTCCTTGATGGGATGTTTCAGAGCCTCCAGCCATCCATTCCACCTCCAATATTTTGTTCATCCAGCCCCACTGACAGTCCCAGCTGAGTGGAACACAGAACCCAAGGTGAATTTTACCTTGATGGGATGTTTCAGAGCCTCCAGCACAGTGATCCTGGAGGTTTCCCTCACCAGGGAGGGCTTGCCCAGCCTTGCCTCGATGTAACGCCCTGCTACAGCCGTGGCATTTTTGGCAGAATAAACCCCCACTGCCAGCAGGGTCAGGCCTGCCACCTGCAGAAAAAATGGGGAAAAATGAGAAAAAACCACTTGGCAAGGCAGTGCTGCTGTGGTGGGGAATTAAGATTCAGCACAAATGCTGAGCAGGAGGGGTTTATTTTTGGTAAGGTGTTTTTTATTATCCCTGTTCAGACAGTCAAGGTCTCACACTCCCTGCTCACTGACTGCTCTTGCACAGCAAAAAAGCACAAGTGAAGCATTTAGTCCTGAATCCAAAAGTGCATCCTGGCCAAAAAAATGTGGGGATGTCCAGATTTTCAAGTAAATTGAGTAATGAAGATAAACCAGCCACAGCAGCCAAAAAGTGTGGGGCTGAATTTTCAACTAAATCGAATAATGAAGATAAACCACATCAGCCAAAAAGTGTGGGGCTGAATTTTCAACTAAATTGAATAATGAAGATAAACCACATCAGCCAAAAAGTGTGGGGCTGAATTTTCAAATAAATTGAATTCCCAAATTTCAATTTGCTTGAAAATTCAGCCCCACACTTTTTGGAATTTCCATCATGGGAATGGGAATTAGCCACCATGGGAATGGGAATTGGCACCATGGAATGGGAATTGGCACCATGGGAATGGGAATTGGCACCATGGGAATGGGAATTGGCACCATGGAATGGGAATTGGCACCATGGGAATGGGAACTGGCACCATGGGAATGGGAACTGGTACCATGGAATGGGAATTGGCACCATGGAATGGGAATTACCATCACAGAATGGGAACTGCATCACTCACTGGGCTGTTCCTCCAGACACCCCAAAATGAGCCATTCCCATCGATCTGCCAGTGAAGCACAAAGGCTCCAGACTCTGGAGTCAGCTTAGAGCTGGTGCCAATAATTCAGATCAGAGAAAAGAGCAAACTGCAGCAATTGCTTTCAAAATGAGCTGACTTCTCCTGCAAGCACAGATCAGGGTGAAAAGCCTCAAGGACAACAAGGATGGTGGCACTGCTCAATAAACCATGAGGCACCATCTGGTAGCCCTCACTCTGCTGGAACGTGTGACATCACCTCTGCTCTGGGTGGGAACACCCAGGGATCAGAACTGAGAGTTCCAGGATGCAAAGAGTGAGGGATCTCCATGCCCAGCTCAGCCCAGACACAGAGCACAGGACAGATTTCACCTTTTCAGCAGCCTCCCTCTAAAAACAGAGCCATGATCTCATGCTCTCTGAAACCATCCAGCACAAGTTCCTGTGCCTGGATGGAGCTGATGTAATTTTCTCAGATTTTTGATGATGTTCATGCCACAAGATACAGAGCTTTAAAAATTCTGTATCAAACCCCACCCTAAAAATCAATTCTGGTTACAGGGTGTCATGGTTTTGCATGGGAAACATTTACCCACCTTTTTATCATAAAGTATCAAAGGAATGTGTTTCTGATCAGTAAATAAAGTGAATTACACCAAAACCACAAGGAACCAAAAAATCTGAGGTAGAACCTTTGGGAACAGGGAATGAGGGGCTCCAGAGGAGAAACAAAACCAAAAACATCATGGGAATGGGAATTGTCACCATGGGAATGGGAATTGCCACCATGGGAATGGGAATTGTCACCATGGGAATGGGAATTGTCACCATGGGAATGGGAATTGCCACCATGGGAATGGGAATTGCCACCATGGGAATGGGAACTGTCACCATGGGCATGGGAA
>JAWWMS010000080.1:6260279-6285286 GCA_035048045.1 Chlorospingus semifuscus
TTTTTTTTTTTTTTTTGGTTGGTAGGGCTTTTTTGGTTTTGTTTTTTTTTGGTTGTTTTTTTTTAAATTTGGTTTAGGGTTTTGGGTTTTTTGTTTTGTTTTTTTTGGGAGTTTTTGTTGGTTTAGGGTTTTTTGGTTTGGGTTTAGCTTAGTTTGGTTTTTGGAGGTTTTTTGGTTTTTTGGGGGGGTTTTGGTTGGTTTAGGTTTTTTTTGTTTGGGTTGGTTGATTTGGTTTTTTGGTTTTTTTTTGTTTGTTTGTTTTGGTTTTTTTAATTTGGTTTCATTTTTGGGGGTTTTTTTTGCTTTGATTTTTTTGGGGGGTTTTTGTTGGTTTAGGTTTTTTGGTTTGGGTTCATCGGTTTGGTTTTGTTTTTTGGGGGTTTTTTTTGGTTTGTTTTTTTGGGAGGTTTTTGTTGGTTTAGATTTTTTCAGTTTGGGTTTGGTTTGGTTTTTGGAATTTTTTTGGTTTTTTTGGGGGGATTTGTGGGTTTAGGGTTTTTTGGTTTGGGTTGATTTGGTTTGTTGGGGTTTTTTTGTATGATTTTTTGGTTTTTTAGGGTTTTGGGTTTGTTTTTTTTTTTTTTAATTTGATTTTTTTGGGGTTTTTTTGGGTGTGCTTTTTGTTTTTGTTTTATATTTTTATTTTTGGGGTTTTTTCCCCTCAGCAGCGATGCAGAGAGCAGCAGGAACTCCCAGGCCTTCTCTCAGGGCTTTAAAAATTCCCCACCAAAAATTCATTTCTCATTTTAATTTGCTGCCCCAGCAATGCCAGGACAGTGGGGGGCTCTCTGTCCTTCCTCCCACGCCAGGCTGGGCACAAACTGCAATTCCAGAGAAAGGGATTTGTGCAAATCACAAATCCCAAACAATCCCCATCTCTTCTGGGCGTATAAAAGACTTTTGTTCCAGAGCTGGCTGCAGGAATTCCTGAACGATGAAAGAACAAGCAGAGAACAAAAATCCCCCCACAAATCAGGGCAGAAATCTCCTCTCTGCTCTTCCACGGGGTGGTCAGGCTCTTTATACAATATAAATTTGCTTTTCCAGCCATAAATAAGTGAAATTGTTGGGCAGAAATCTCCTCTCTGCTCTTCCACGGGGTGGTCAGGCTGTTTCTACAATATAAATTTGCTTTTTCAGCCATGAATGAGTGACAGAAATGTCCTCTCTGCCCTTCCACAGGTGCAGGAAGATCTCAAAAAGACCCTGATATTAAAAAAGCTCAAATATATATAGAATTCAAAAAGACCCTTATATCACATGGGGGGTCAAGCTCTTTCTGCAAGATAAATTTGCTTTTTCAGCCACAAATAAGTGCAGAAATGTCCTCTCTGCTCTTCCATAGTGGATCAAGCTTCTTCTGCAAGATAAATTTGCTTTTCCAGCCAAGAAAGAAGAGTCAGAATGTGAATTCAGAGCCCATCCACACTCCCCACTTGCCCACAGGGAAAAAATAAATAAAAATAAAAATAAAAAATAAAAATAAAATAAAATAAAATAAAATAAAATAAAATAAAATAAAATAAAATAAAATCCAGGAAGAAGCATTAGGAAGGAGGAATTCCTGGGAGGAATTATTAGGAAATGAGGGAGGAATTGAGGTGCTCAGAGTGTGAGGGTTCTGAACAGATCAGCCATGTGCATTTACAGCAAAATCCTAGAGAATGGCCCTAAAAATCCCCCCCAAAATGGGAATTCCACTAAAAATTGAGAAAAAATGGGAAAAGCAAAACCAGCTGCAGCCACACCAAATCCTGAAAATTTCCCTGAAATTTCCACTCAGTTTTTCTAAAAATCTGCAATTCCATCCATCCACTCAGAACTTCCACTTCCATTTTCTCCAAAGGACAACCAGATATTGCTGTAAATAAAATATCTGCAGATATTTCAGTACAAATGGGGTGGAAAAGAGGGAGGAAGTGTGGCAGATCCTGTTTTGCAGAGTTCTCCCACACATGGGGATTTTTCTGCCTCTGCTTGGCTTCCTGGCACCTGTCAAGGACACTGCTCGGACAAAAAAAGCCACCCAGAACTTCTCTCCTGATCGATTTTCTCCTTTTCCCATCATCTCCAGGGTTTGCAAGCTGGGCAGGAATGGAGGGAACACCTGGAACAGGAGGGGAAAATGTCCCAGAGGGGAAAACAAGGGAAATGGAACTGTGAAATTTTAATTCAAAAGGGAATTTTTTTATCCTTTTTTATTAAACTTGTTAAGTTTATTAAAGTGAGATTTTTTATTAATTTTATTAAGGCAGCCCCTCAGATTATTCATGCTACTGCTCCCATCAAGGTTTCTCTCCCTTCAGGGGATTCCTGCAAATCTCCAAAGTCCTGGTGGAGTTCTGGGGTTCTTTCCCTGCTCTCTCCTGGCCCAGTCCGTGGAGGGTGTGAGGAGACCCCACTGCTGCAGTTTCATAATTAACCCAGCAAAAATCACAATTTTTCACCCCACATGTCAAATCCCACCCTGAATCCAGCGTTTTTCCAGGGCTGCAGATCAAAAAGCAGATCCAAGAATTCCTGGAATTATCTTTTGTTACAGATGATCATTAATTAATTGTATAGTCCTGATTAATCTTTTTTTACAGTTGATCATTAATCAGGGTGACAGGACTTTGCTGGGAGCAGCTCTGGAAGGAGCAGGGGAGATGGAGACTGAGGCCGGAAGGATCCCAAACCCTGCAGGAATCCAAACCCTGCATGGTCCCAAATTCTGGAGGATCCCAAACCCTGCAGCATCCCAAATTCTGGAGGATCCCAAACCCTACAGGATCCCAAATCCTGCAGAATCCCAAATTCTGGAGGATCCCAAGTCCCGGAGGATCCCAAATCCTTGAGCATCCCAAACCCTGCAGGGTCCCAGATCCTGCAGAATCCAAATCCTGGAGGATCCCAAACCCTGGAGGGTCCCAAATCCTTCATGGTCCCAAAACCTTCATGGTCCCAAATCCTGCAGGATTCCAAGTCCTGGAGGATCCCAGATCCTTGAGCATCCCAAACCCTGCATGGTCCCAAATCCTGCAAGGTCCCAAATCCTGCAGGATCCCAAATCATTGAGGATCCCAAACCCTGCATGATCCTAAATCCTGCAGGATCCCAAACCCTGCATGATCCCAAACCCTACAAACCCCTTTTGCCCTACGCTGCACCAGAGTGAGCCACAGGAGCATCACAAAGCCCCAAACATTTGAATTTCTGCTTGTGAACGTTCCAGCCACGGGAGGAGCTCCAAGAGTGACCTCATGGAAATGTCTGCAGCCAGAGGAAAACACTTGGCCAGGATCTAAAGGGAATTTTCTGCTCTCCAGGACGTCCACGGGGCTTCTCTGAGCAGCCTCATCCAGCAGAGGAGGTTCCTCTCTCCTTCAAAAAAATTTGGGTTTTTTTGTCTTCTGTTTTTCCTTTTATTCATTATCTTGCTGTGGAGTGGCAAGCAGCACAGCTTTGCTGCTTCTTGGTAGGATTGTTTTTCTCTCTCCTTCAAGCCTCTCCTGGGACAAAAAATTGGATTTTTTTGGTCTCCTGTTTTCCCCTCAGTACCAACACATCTTTGCTGTTTCTTGGTGGGATTGTTCTCTTTCCTTCAAGGCTGTCCTGGGATAAAAAATTGGATTTTTTGGTCTCCTGTTTCCCCCTCTTGCTGTAGAGTGGCTCGGCACCAGCGCAGTTTCACAGCTTTGCTGCTCCTTGGTGGGATGAATCCAGCTTCACCCTGGAGCTGCAGCACTGCTGGGAATTTTTTATCCCCAAAAAAATTCATATATTAAATTCATTAAATTCATATATTAAATTAATTTAATTCAAATTAAAGGAATTAAATTCATTTAATATATATAATACATTAAATATAAAATGTAAAATTCTCTGTGGAGTATTTTATATGTTATATTTAATAGATTATATATATTAAATGCCAACTGAAATGCAATTTTGCTTTCTTGGGGAGGCTGTAGCAAACAACTCTGGGTTTCTCTGCAGCCCTGCCAGGCTAAAGGATGTTTTCCTTTTAAAAGCAGTTCGATTAAACAACAGGTGAGCAAAAGGAACAGCAGCTCCTATCAAATATCTGCACCCAGTGAGCAGACAGAGCCCTCAGGCAAAGCCTTGTTATCCTCCAGCAGATCTCCCTGCCTGGAACAGAACTTTCTTGTTTTTCTTCAGTCTTGTCAGAAAATGTCAGCTCGTTTTCCTCCTTTTATTTTTTTCCCCTCCCTCCTTTCCTTTTTGTCACTCCCCACTGTAGCCACCCCTGGTTATTCCTCTGGGTGATATCAGGGCAAATAGCAGGAAAAAATCAACCAGAAAATTGATTTTTAAAAATAAAAATTAAAAGAAAATAATCAGAAAGAGAACAAAAATTCTATTTTACCTGACGGTGCTACAGAGTGGAGAACAAGAGGCGGTTCTGGGGCAGGAGGGCTTTGAGACAGAACAAACTCCTCAGGAGGGATTGGGCAGGAATTTTATTTGTACAGAAAACTGGGAATGGCTCTGAAGGGGACAAAGGGGACAGCAGGCAGTGATGGCAGGAACAACACCAACAAACAACACCAAAACCAACACCAAAAACGACTCCAGAGAGGGTTTAGGGGGATGGAGCTGCCCTGCCCACCCCACACCTGTCCCATGTGGGTTTCCAGTCAGTTCCAGATTTTTGGGATAAACCAGAAGGTGATTTGGAAAGATGAAGCTGCCCTGCCCACCCCACACCTGTCCCACACTGTGTTTTCCCTCAGTTGGAGTTTTTTGGGGTAAACCACAGGGGGATTTGAAAGGATGAAGCTGCCCTGTCCTCTCCACACCTGTCCCACTCTGTGTTTTCACTCTGTTGCAGATTTTTGGGGGTTTTGGGATAAAGCACAAGGTGATTTAGGAGGATGAAGCTGCCCTGCCCACCCCATATCTCTCCCACACTGTGTTTCCACTCTGTACCAGATTTTTGGGATTTTTTGGGATAAAGCACAGGGGGATTTGGAAGGATGAAGCTGCCTTGGGATTTTTGGGATAAAGCACAGGGTCATTTCCTTGATTTAGGAGGATGAAGCTGCCCTGCCCACCCCACACCTGTCCCACGCTGTGTCTTCGCTCTGTTCCAGATTTTTGGGATTTTTTGGGATAAACTAGAGGGGGATTTGGAAGGATGACGCCGCCCTGCCCTCCCCATACCTGTCCCACACTGTGTCTCCATTCCATTGCAGATTTTGGGGATTTTTGAGATAAACCAGAGGGGGATTTGGAAGGATGAAGCTGCCCTGGGATTTTTGGGATAAAGCACAAGGTGATTTAGGAGGATGAAGCTGCCTTGGGATTTTTGGGATAAACCAGAAGGTGATTTGGAAGGATGAAGCTGCCCTGCCTACCCCATACCTGTCCCATGCTATATTTTCACTCAGTTGGAGTTTTTTGGGATAAACCACAGTTTTTTGGGATCATTTAGGAGGATGAAGCTGCCCTGCCCACCCCATACCTGTCCCACGTGTGTCTCCATTCCGTTGCAGATTTTTGGAATTTTTTGGGGATTTTTTTGGGATAAACCCCAGTGTGCCCTGGCTGAGCAGTGACACCTCCCCACGGAGGGCCGAGGATGATGATGGTGATGGGGCACAGGGAGGGGACACCGCTGGTGCTGCAGGGTCACACCCAGGCCTTGAGCTGGCGGCTGCAGCCCCCGGCCCAGCAGCAGCGGCCCCCCTTGTAGAGGGCCAGGCTGTAGGGCTGGAAGCACACCAGCAGCTGCAGGCGCCGTGCCAGGCTGCAGTAGATGGCCATGGCCACCACCAGCAGCGGGGACATGATGACAAAGCCCAGGATGATGAGGGCAGAGGAGCTGTTGTCGTCCAGGATGCTCTTGCAGTAGCGGGCGGAGGAGTGCAGCACCTGTGGGGGGACAGAGAGGCACAGCCAGGATCAGAACATGGGAAAAGGGCTCCAAAAAGTGGCCCCAGCACTCTGTGCAGCTCCTGAAAGGTGCCTGTTCTCAGTTTCCTTTCTTCAGGAACTGACAGAACCAGAGGTCACAGTCTCAAGCTGCAGAAAGGGAAATATTTGTCGGATATTGGGAAAAGTTTTTACAGAAAGGATGATGAAGTTTTTTACAGAAAAGGTGATAAAGTGACTTCATCACTCTCCATCACTCCCTGAAAGGTGGTTTTGGCCAGGTGGGGTTGGGCTCTTTCTCCAGGAACTGACAGAACCAGGGGACACAGCCTTAAGTTCCACCAAGAGAAATGCAGGTTGGATATTGGGAAGTTTTCTATAGAAAGGGTGGTAAAGTTTTCTACAAAAAGGTGATAAAGTGACCTTATCGCTCTCAATGTGACCTTATCACTCTCCATCACTCCCTGAAAGGTGGTTTTGGCCAGATTGGTTGTGCTCTTTCTCCAGGAACTGACAGAACCAGAGGACACAGCCGTAAGTTCCATCAAAGGAAATATAGGTTGGATATTGGGAAAAAGGTTTTCACAGAAATGGTGATGAAGTTTTTTACAGAAAGGTGATAAAGTGACCTTATCAGTCTCTGCAACTCCTGAGAGGTGGCTGTGCTCTGGTGGGGTTGGGCTCTTTCTCCAGGAACTGACAGAAAAACCTGCCAGGAAACACTCATCTGCATTAAATCATCCAATAGCATTGGATAGGCACAAACCAAATCCAAAAAACCTCCTGGTGCGCATCGGTGTGGGTGGCACAACACCGGGAAGAAAAAAAATTAAATAAATTAAAATAATATTTGTATATTTTTATAAAAATATATATTATGTTATAAATTTATATAATATATATTTTATATAAATAAAAATAAATATAAATTAATAGTACTTCGTTATTAATAATTAATAATAGTAATTATTATTAATTATTAATTAATAATAAATAAATAAAAATATAAATATACAAATAAAATAAATAAAAATACAAAAATCTGTTAGATTCTGCACAAACCAAATCCAAAAAATCTCCTGGTGCTACATCAGTGTGGGTGGCACAACACTGGGAAGAACAATAAATAAATAAATTAAATAATATCTATATATTTTTATTTAAAAGAGATTATATTATAAATGTATACAATATATATATTTTATATAAATAAAATAAATATAAATTATATATAAATATATAAATAAAAATAAATGAAAATAAAGAAATCTGTTGGATTCTGCAGAGAGGTGCTGGTCATTCCGTGGCTCTCCAGAGCCCTTTGTGTTCTGCTCTCTGTACACTCATTTCTGCCTGAAAACCCTGCCAGAAATGCCCACTTGCAAAGAAAACCTCTCTGGGCCAGCCTGAGTGGCGTTCAGAGCCCTCCTTTCGTGCTGGCACTCGCTTGTTCTGCTCTCCAAATGCTGCAGGCAGCCTCTGACTTTATTCTTTTCTCCTTTCAGCAGTGAAAGGAGCACAATCATGCTAAAAAGCAACAATAAATCCATCTAATGGGGCTGCAGTGCAGAAATCAGCCCCTGGCTGCTGGGGAGCCACTCAAAAACCGTGGCCCAAAGTCAGGGACTGCTCTGCTGAAGCCACAGTTTCTTGCTATGATTGCATTAAAGGAAAAGCTGAGTTTAAAAAACCCCTCACAGCTTCCAGCAGCTCAGGGGCTTTCATTTCTGGTGCACTTGGCTGCACTCAAAAACATTCTGCATCTCCTCAAAGCCTCTGAGTGTGTGTGCAAAGGAGGACTCGAGGTTTTCCAAGGTGAGGGAAGCTGGAAGGGGCAGTTCTGGGAGGGTTTTTCCCATTTTCAGTCCAATTTTCAGGCCCTGCTTATGACTAATGAAAAAGGCACATTGAGCTGGTCTAACAGCCCAGGCCAGCAAGGAAAACAGGGAGCTGATTTTTCACATCCACCCTTGTACAGCTGATCCCAAAAATGTTTAAAGGAACATAGCAAGAAGGGATTGGTAAATAAGGAGATGATGCAATGCAGAGGGCAGCAAACAGAGCCTGGGTGGACAAAGGAGGCTCAATTTTGGTGTGAGGAATGCACAGAATGTTGGGAACAGCAATGTTAGATTGTCATGAGAAGGGGATTATATATTCTGTCAGATTTTACTGATCCTAATTAGGCAGATCCTAATCTTAAATTTACTTCAACAGAAAGCAGCAAACCCCACCAGAGCCCGGGCAGGGCTGTGAGCTCTGGAGCTCTCAGTGACAGAAATCCCAGGGAAGAGAGAAATAATTGTGAAATTAAAATGCAAACAGCAATTCCATCAGGGCAGGGAGTGTGTTCACCTCACCTGGCACCTCTGCTTGGGGGACACAACTCCATTGCCCAATTTCCATGGGGACACAACTCCATTGCCCAATTTCCCACAATACCTGTCCTTGTCAGCCCAGACTATTCACACAGGGAAAAATCTGTGCCCAAAGCCAAAACCTGGGAGTTTTTCCTGGCACTGCTCAGCTGGGGCTCAGAGGAAGCCTCAGGTGTGGCCCTGCCCTTGAGGAGTGGCTCTTACCTGGGAGTGGCACTGGAAGCCAAAGTAAACCACCACGATGGTAGGAAGGAGCACGACGGTGAAGATCACAAACATCACGAGCAAATTCAGGAGGAAAACCAGGCAGTTCATGGTTCCTATCAGCAGGGTCCAGGCCAGGCAGCAGCAGGGGCTGCGGGGCTGCCTGGGCAGGAGCTGCTCGTCCATGTCGTACGGGGGGAGCCCAGGGATCATTCGGGATTTTTCCGACAGGATTTCTGCTCCAAAGTCCTCAGGCTCCTGGCCGGGCATCCTTCAAGGAGATCCACCAAGCCACGCTCTTATCTAAAAATATTTCCTTGCTTTTGGTCTGGCAGAGGTGGGAAGGAGCTTGCAAAGAGTTCTTCTGTCTCCTTCAGGAGCCCTCAGGCAGAGATCATCGTGGGGCAGCAAGGAAAGGTCTCCCTGCTCCCTGCTCAGCACCGTTTGCTTCCTTCAGATGCTTTTCCCAGCCTCTCCCAAAGCAGATCTGCTGGAAGTTTGGCAGTAATTTTTATTTTGGTTTAGAATCCAGAGCCCTGCTGAATTTTGCTGCTGTTTTCCCAGGATTATGATCCCAAGAGGTCCCAAAGGGTGGCTGTGGTGGCTGTGATGGGCTGCTCAGTGGGCTTTGGTATCTCCCTCCAACTTGGAGCTCAGCTGGGTGGTCAGGATGTCAGGTTTGGGTTCAGGAAGTCAGGCTTAGGTTCAGAATATCAGCCTTAGATGCTCAGGATGTCAGGCTTAAATTCAGAATATCAGGCTCAGATGTTCAGAATATCAGGCTTAGGTTCAGAATATCAGCCTTAGATGCTCAGGCTTAGATCTTCAGGATTTCAGGCTCAGGTATTCAGAATATCAGGCTTAGATGTTGAGGATGTCAGGCTCAGGTGTTCAGCAGATCAGGCTCGGGTGTTCAGATCAGGCTTAGGTTCAGAATATCAGGTTTAGGTGTTCAGAATATCAGACTTGGATGTTCAGGATTTCAGGCTCAGGTGCTCAGAATACCAGGCTTAGATGCTCAGGATGTCAGGCTTAAATTCAGAATATCAGGCTCAGGCGTTGAGAATATCAGGCTTAGATGTTCGGGATGTCAGGCTTGGGTGTTCAGCAGATCAGGCTCAGATGCTCAGCAGATCAGGCTTAAGTGCTCAGAATATCAGGTTTTGCTGCTCAGAATATCAGGTTTAGGCACCCCCAGGCAGTTCTTTGTCTTCAAATCACCTTTCCATGCTCTCCACGTGTATCCAAGCAGATGTTCCTGCCCAGGTCTCACCCCAGGGAGGTGAGCAGAGCAGAGCAGAGGAAGGGCAGGAGCTGTTTCCCAGCTCTGAGCCCGCTGCCCTCCCGTGCAGCAGGGATGGGAGCAGTGTGTGGTGCTGTCACTGCAGCACAGGCACTCACACCCAGCACTGAGGTCCCTTCTGAGCTCAGCTTTGCTGTGTTTACAGAACAGCCTCAGTGCTCTCTGTGCTGGCCAATCCTTCACATCTGCCTCCCCACGCTCCAGCCATCCATCCCCGGGTCAAGATGGTCCCTCTCCAGCTTTAATTATTCTGCCTCTGGTTCATTTTCTAAAATTCCTCTCTAGATTAAATAAAAAAGAACCCTAAGAGAAATTGATAATAATCACTGTATTCCTCAGAAATCATCTGTCCCCTGCAGTCATCTGGTATTGTTTGCAGAACATATTGATACTCTCGTAGAGGAGGCCCAGCAATTATCAATTATTTCATCTCCCTCACAAGATCAATATTATTTGAGAATTTCAGCCCCATCTCCGTGCCTGTGCAGCCTCCAAGATGGAGTGGCAGTAATAAGAGAGAGATATTAAAAAACACAGAGAGAAACAAGCTCTGAAGCAGACAGCAGAGTGTGACAAGTCCATTTCCATCCTGCTCCTTCCCTGCACTCCAGGGCTGGATGGCTCCCAGGGGGGTTTGCAGGGCAGCAGCCTCCACTCAAGCTGCAAAATGTGAAATCTCTTCTCAGATCTGTCCAGACATCCCAGGGGAAATAACTGCTGGATCCATCCTGTTTTCAGAGCTGCACAGGCCAGAGATAGCGTTAATAATAAAACCTGGAGCTGTGCAGGAAACCATAAATGTGACAAGAGGTAGGGAGCTCTGGGAGCCTCAGTGCTTCCTCTGCCTGTCTAAATTCTGGTTAGATTTAAAGACATAATATTTTTCAAACTTGAAGTGGAAAAAAAGGAGGAGTCACACAAACAGGAAGAACCCAAACTCAAAACTATAGGAAGAGAAATCAATTTTAGGCTTAAACCGTGGAAAGATTAACTCAGTGCTGGGCAGCTAAAAATCCTACAGCTGCTTTTACCATCTGCTGGTGATGGCACAGGGTGTGGTGAAATACAATTTAAGCATTCATAAAAGTGCCAAAAATTCTAAGAAGCTTTGCTAAATCCAGGGAAACTTTCCAAAGTTCTTTTGCTGTCATGAAAATGTATTTTAACCTTTTCAGGGAGGTCTGAAAATTGTGTTCTGTACATTTATTGTCTACTGGTTCTTGTAATAACCAAGTGAACTCTGTGTCAGACAAACCTCAGCGATATTGAGAAAGATTTCTCTGAAATTTCCACATTCTTGGCAAGAACTTTCCCAGAAGTGGGGAAGATCTTGATGATTGATGATGGAGCAGTTTATAACAGGAGCATGATTGCTTTGAGATGCTGGAAGTGGTGATGATTTTAAAAAAATCCATCAGTTCTCTGACGCTGAGACCGCTGCTCCCATGGAATCATTTTCTGGCAGCACCATCTTGTGGTTTGCACAGTTCATAAATTTTCCATTTATGTGTCCCATTCTCCAACCCTAACCCTTGCAGGATGCTCTAAGCCTTGTTATGCGCTATGGAATCCCTCCAGCCATTGAAAACAACACCAAACCTGCTCACACTGCTGGCTGGAGCGCTGCTGGGGATACAAAATCCCAAATTCCTTGCTGAGCTGGCTCCAAGCAGCCCAGCTCCTTTTGCCAGGGGATTTTGGTACAACCCCAGTGTGTGTGCCTGCTCCCAGCTGAGCTGTGGGTTTGGGCTGCCTTGGTCACACCTCAAGCAGGTGATGAGGGCACATCAGAGGGCTGGGATCAGGTAAAGGTTCTTCAGCCAGAGGGTGAAAGCTCCTGGTGACCTGAGGGAACAGCTGGAGCTGTGTCAGGGGAGGTTTAGGTCAGATTTCGGGAAAGGTTTTTCCCCCAGAGAGTTCTGGGGCACTGCCCAGGCTCCCCAGGGAATGAGAGCTCCAGGAGGGTTTGGACAACGCTCCCAAAGATGCACAGCGTGGGATTTTGGGGTGTCTGTGCAGGGCCAGGGGCTGGACTGGATGACCCCTGTGGGTCCTTTCCAACTCAGGATATTCTGTGATTCCACAGCTGTCCTCGGGCTGGGGCAGAGGATGCTCAGCACGGGGAAAAGCCACCGTGCTGTGAGAGAGGAGATGAGGGAGGTGGAAAAGCCGGAGAATGACCGGGAAAAGGGCCGGGAAAAGGGCTGGGGATGGGGGAAGGACTGGAGGAAGGGCAAGGGGAGATCGGGAGAAGGGGGAAGAACTGGAGGAAGGGCTGGAAGAACGACCGGGAAGGATCAAGAGAAGGCTGGGGGGATGGACCGGGGGAAAGGCTGGAAGAAGGATCGGAGGAAGGACTAGAGGAAGGACCGGGAAGGCTCAGGGGTAGAACCGGGGGAAGGACTGGAAAAAGGACCGGGAAGGCTGGGGGGCAGGATCAGAGGAAGAACCAAGGGAAGGTTCAAAGGAAGCTCCGGGAAGGCTCGGGGACAGGATTAGAGGAAGCTCCGGGCAGGCTCGGAGGCAGGATCAGAGGAAGAAGCGGGGGCAGGATCAAAGGAAGAACCGAGGGAAGGTCCAAAGGAAGCTCCGGGAAGGCTGGGGAGCAGGATCAGAGGAAGCTCCGGGAAGGCTCGGGGACAGGATTAGAGGAAGCAGCGGGGGCCGGCTCCGGGAAGGCCGGGCGGGCTCGGGGACAGGATCAGAGGAAGCAGCGGGGGCCGGCTCAGAAGAAGCCCGGCCAGGCTCGAAGGCAGGCTCAGGGAGGGCCGGGCAGGTCGGTGCCGCCCCGGAAGGAAGGAAAGCAGGAAAGCAGGCAGGCACCGTGCCGCAGCCATGGTGGTGCTGAGCGCGGCGCGCTGGCTGCGCAGCCGCCTCTCGGATCGCTTCTGGAGGGTGCAGGAGGTGCTCAAGTACGCGCGGGTGAGTGCGGGGTCCCCGCCGCTGTCCCCGCGTCCCCGGCACTGCCATGTGCGCCGGGCACGGTCCCGGAGCCGGGAATGCCCCAGCCCTGCAGGGCTGGAAGGGCTCTGGAGCGGCCTGAGGGGTCCCTGCCCACAGCAGGGCTGGCACCGGCTGCGCTCGCAGCTCCATTTTCCACCCGAACCATTCGGGGCTTTTCTCCTGCTGTAAAGGGAGCTGTGTTTCACTAAATACAGCTGGGCTGGTTGTGGTTCCTTCTTGACTCTTTTTGCTTTGTTTGTTTTACTGGGCAAAGAAAAAAATTAACCTTGTTCTCAAGTGCATTTTGGATTTGTGCTGGAGTTCAAGCTGCTGTGCCGAGGAGGTTAGGAATGAACCTTTCTCAAGGGCATCCTAAGCACTATGATAAAATTCTTAAAATTACATCTTGCTGTAATACTGAGATAGAAAAGTTGATAAAAGGTAGAATATTTTGGTTTTGCACCAGTTATTCCTGGTGTAGTGCTGGCTGCTTTTTCCTGTGTTGTCTTAGAGGGATGCCAGAAAACAAATTTAATTTTTTTTTTCTGTTTCATAAATGTTCTTGCCCCATCCCTGTGTTCATACAGACACAACAGAGGGGAGCTGAGGAATTAGAATAAATATGTGAATTCAGTGTACGATTTTGTAATTGCCTTTCCCGCAGAACCACAGCCCAGAGTGAGGCCTGGTTTTGCCTCTGCTGAACTGAGATTTTTCCACCCTGTTCCAGCTCCTCAGCTTCAGATTTTTCATGATAAAAAGTACATTTCCATGCTATTATATTCCATATGATATTATATCCCATATATTTCCACGATAAAAAGAATATTTTCATTATATGCCAGCTGAAGGCTTAGGGTGCTTGTGAAGGGTTCAATGATCCCTTAAGGAGAACTGAGAATGCAAATGAGCTTTATTAGTGTTCTATATTTAAATCTAATTAAATAAGACCATTCTGGGGGTTTTTTGCAGCATTTTCGTGGCAGGAAGAACCGCTGCTACAAGCTGGCAGTGAGGAGCGTCCGCAGGGCTTTTGTGAAGTCCACCAAGGCCAGGAGGGAGAAGAAGAGATTCCTCAGAGCGGTAAAGAGCAAAATGTTGGGTGGAAACATCAAAATGAGAGCCAGGCAGGAGTGAAACAGCTGCTTTTCGTACTCTGGGGGGGTTTATTTAAAAACAATGAGTGAAAAGTTGGAGTTTAAAGCAGCATTTTCTTGTGGGTCCCTTCCAGCTCAGGATATTCCATGAAAATATTATCATTTATATTTATATTTAATAAGTGTGAGCAGACAAGGGTTTATTTTAGAGTGTTTTATCATGCAATATATTGATTTTTATACCTTCAGCTCTGGATCACAAGGATTGAAGCAGCTTCCCTTGAACATGGTTTGAAGTACCCAGCCTTCATAAGCAACCTGGCCAAGGTAAAGATGTGGTTTGGAGGATAATTACTTATTAATTAGAGTGATGAAAGGCTTGTGAAAGCAGTTCCATCCACTTCAGGAACTAAGTTCTGCCCTAAACTATTTCTCTTCCCTTTTATCCTGGTGAACATTGTGGCTTTGCCTCATGTTCTGTCCCCAAAACTTAGGAATGGGATTTTTAAAATGCTTTTTTGTGGGCATTCAGTGACAGCTGCTTTTCCTTTTACTTCAAGAAATTTAAAAATTTAAAAAGCTTGTGTTAGCAAAAATCCCAAACCCTAAAAAATCCTTATTCTTTTCACGATAATTGTGAAAAGAATTGTTGTCCCTTGTTTATAAAACAAGCTCGAATTTGTTTCAGTTTGTTGATTCTGTTTTAATTTTTTTGAGCTGAAATAGATGCTATGGATTAACCTGGCCTTGAGGCAAAATTAGAGATTTTTCTTCAGTTCTTGGTTTCTACCAGAAAAACTTTAGAGAAAATCAGGAAATAATTTTTACATGGTGGGTTAATGAGACATCCATGGCCAGGGAGTGTCTGACAGTCTTAAACAGCTCCAAATTGCACAGGGTAGAAAAAAGTTAATCTGCTTTAAGACCTCAGGTCTTAAGGCTTAAGAGTGTTTAATCATACTTAATGAAGGGTGTTTATATAAACAGTAAAGATTGTTCATTATATTTAATACATTTAATTTCATTTAATAATAAATTTTTACTATATTTAATAAAATCTATTTAAATTAAATATATTTAAAACTAAGCATTGCAGTGTTTGTTCCTAAAAATCACAGTCCTTAACCAACAATTTTTTCTTGCTTTTAGTCCCAGGTGGAGCTGAACAGGAAAGTTCTGGCTGACTTGGCTATTTATGAGCCAAAGACATTCAAATCCCTGGCAGCTTTAGCCCAGAGGAGGAGACAGGAAGGGTTCCTGGCTGCCCTGGGAGATGGAAAAGAACCTGAGGGGATATTTTCACGAATTGTGCACCACCACTATTGATATCAGAGCCTGTGTGTATGTTTTAGAAGCAGGGATTTGATTGTGAAGCAAACCTGCCATGGGACTGCTGCTGAAAAATGGAAAATGTGGAACAAATCCTTTGAGGATCGTGTGTGTGTGAAGCTTCTCCTTGATGGCTTTTTCCCTGTGTTGTTGTCACTGAAACCTGTTAAATTAAAAGCACACTTCAGGGTTAGCAGTCAGGCCACACAGTGGCTTAATAAAGGTATTTTTTTTTGTAACTGCTAGTAGAAAATAAACTTTATTTGTGTGGCGAATTCTGAAAGGAGAGACTGGGATGGGAGGGGATGGTGACCCTCACAGGTGGGGCCTGGGAGTTAAGGATACACATAGTTTGTACTTATAAAGATTTAATAAAGAGATTTTTATTGAAAACCGCCATGGGGAAAGAATTTGTGTTAATTTTGGCACTTCATTGGGAAAATACAGCCGGGGGATGGAGGGAAGGCAGGATGTCAACCCTCACACACAGCCCCTGTGTTAAAGACACACATAAGAACTTATAAAGGTAATTTTAAGAACTTTATCAGAACTTATAAAGATAATTTTTTGGTAATTGCTGTGGAGAAACAATTTTTGTGGTGAGTTCAGGCAGTGCACAGCAAAAAACCAGCCCAGAGTGTGAGGGAGATGTCAGCCCTCAGACATGAGCCCCAATAGCCCCTAGGTGAAGGACAAACATAACCTGTTCTGTAAGGACTTAATTTAAACATATTTTTGGTACAACATTTTGTTGGTAACTGCTACAGGGAAACAATTTCTGTGGTGAAATTTTAGCGCTGCACGGGGAAAACCCAAGCGGGGTGGGGAGCGGCATGTCAGCCCTCACACACGAACCTCGGCGGGCCCCACGTTAAGGACACACATTGTGTAGTTTTTTATGGAGTTAACAAATATATTTAACGCGGTGAGAGCATAGTGCGTTTTTTTTACAGAGTTAACAAAGATATTTAACTCGGTGAGGGCATAGAGTGGTTTTTTAGGGAGTTAGCAAAGATATTTAACTCGGTGACCGCTCAGTTCCAGCCCCCTCACGCCCGCCCCCGCACGGCCCCGGCTCTCAGGGCGCCGCGGCCCCGCCCTGCCCGGATTCCCGGCCGCTGCGTCACCGCGCCGCGCGCGGCCCGGGCGGCGTCCTGCGTCACGGTTTCTCAGCCAATCAGCGGCCGCGGTCCCGCCGCGCTCCGCCAATCGGCGTCGGGCGGATGCTGGTGGGGGAAGGAGACGGAGCGCGGAGCCAGCGAGGCGGCGGCGGCACAAAATGGCGGCGGCGGCAGGCGGCGGCCCCGCGGGCCCTCAGGCGGCCGGCGCGGCTCCCGCTCCGGTACCGGGCCCCGGCGCGGTGCTGATCGGCGACCGGCTGTACTCGGGCGTGCTGATTACGCTGGAGAACTGCTTGCTGCCCGAGCACACGCTGCGCTTCACGCCTTCCATGAGCAGCGGCCTAGATCCGGACACCGAGACCGAGCTGCGCGTCACCGGCTGCGAGCTCATCCAGGCGGCCGGGATCCTGCTGCGGCTGCCGCAGGTGGGGCCGGGCGCGGGCAGGGATGGGGCCAACACTTAGCAGGGCTAGGCTGGGCTCCTCTTTGTGCGATCTCCCGGTTACCGGGCGGCCAGGCCCCGGGGCCTCGCCGCAGTTACCGGCCGGGCAGGCCGCGGGGCCGCCCGGTGTGCGGGGCTCGTTCGGGGCCGCCCGGTGCTCGGGGCTCGTTCCGGGCCGTTCCGAGCCGCTGGCTGCCGGATGCCGGTGATGTCAGCGCCGCCCCCGCCGCCTCCGCGTGGGGATTGTGCAAAGGCGGATTTCCTAAGGCTCCTCTGCGGCCCCGGTGACCTCGGCGAGGTTTTTGTTTCCACGGGGAATTTCAGGCCAAACAGCCTCGCTGCTCTCTGAGAGTAAAACTTTCCAGGCCACCGAGCCTTAGCGTATTCAAATGTATGCAAATCATGGCGCGATTAGAGTGCTCCTCACTTTCCACGCCCAAAAACAAATATTTTTCTGACGTACTTTCATAACTTTGAATATTATTGACATTTTGGAATTTTCTTGGTTTTTATTATTAATTTAATAACTTTGAGCATATTTTCACATTTTTTATGAAAGAAAGTTGGGATTTGCTCTCTGTATTTGACTTGTAGGCAGTATTTAAAGCATTGGTAACATTATGAGCAGCTTAATTACTTTAGCAATTCTAGTTTTCTTTAGATACCATTAAACTTCCTCCTATGCTTAGTTAATCTTCTGGATCTTAAATCTATTAAAATTTCTCTTTGGAATTGGTAGTTTTGTTCATGGCTGTTGTGATTATCTCTTTTTAGGTGGCTATGGCTACAGGACAGGTGCTATTCCAGCGTTTCTTTTACACCAAGTCTTTTGTGAAGCATTCCATGGAGGTAAGAAGGCATTAAATGACATTTGTTGCCATATTTAACTTCTGATCTCTCTTGGCAAGCTGTTATCTGAGATGTGATCAGTGTTAGGGACTAGTCTGGAGTTTGTAGTTATAGAGAAACATGATTTTACAAAGCTATTTAATTGTGATTTTTGTCATATATTTGATATTTTTTTGTTCTTTCATTATCCATCCTTAAACTGTTGTAGGAGCTCAGTTCCTGAAGTGGAAATGAAATATAGAAAATATTATATTTTGTGCTTGTTTTTCAGCATGTTTCCATGGCCTGTGTCCATCTGGCATCCAAAATTGAGGAAGCCCCCAGACGCATTCGGGAAGTGATCAATGTGTTCCATCGCCTCAGACACCTGAGGGAGAAAAAGTAAGCTGAGAATTCAGAATTATCTGAGTTATCTCTGTTGTATTTAAATTATCAAGCTTATTATTAACTATTATTATGATGCTATTATTAAACAATAGCATCATTCCCTGTTTCATAAATCAGGGATTATTTCAAAGTGATCTCATGAAGTGAGCTGACCTGGTTTAATAAATCAGTATTTTTGATGTTATAAATAATGATTTTTTAATTATTATTTTTACACAATTCAACCTGAGTTTTCTTCAGGGTTAAGATGAGCATTTTTTGAGTTTGACCTTGTTTTGCAGAAAACCTGTGCCTCTAATATTGGATCAAGAATATGTGAACTTGAAGAATCAAATAATTAAGGCAGAAAGAAGAGTGTTGAAGGAGTTGGGATTTTGTGTTCACGTGAAGCACCCTCATAAGGTTTGTACTTTCTAAATTCACTCCATAACCAAAGTTTTGTGTTCTGTAAAGCTCTGAGGAGGCTGCCTGGAAGCTCTGTGGACTGCACATGATGATCAGTGAACTCAGTGAGATTTAGTTTCTTACCATCCTGATGTTTTCTTTCTCATTTAAGAGACTCTTACTAATTGGTCTCGTATCACTGCTGAGTGACGGCGAGGTGGATGCAGGTGCTCATTATTCCTGGAAGGCAAATTGGATCAGTAGGTAGCTGTGGTGGTAGAAAACATCACCTCAATTTAGATTCCCCCAAGCAGGGAGCAGTTTGGAGGCCTGGGGTTGTTGTGGTCACTCGTGCTGAGGTATTAAAGATCTCTGAGCCAGTTTGGAGTGTGTTAGAACCACGCTCAGGCTTGGCTAGAACTGAGGCAAGGCTCAAATAAAAGTAACAAGTGTCAGAGTGGATGATACTTGAAAGATACAACTGCCTCAAATGTTTAAATTGTGCTTTAGCTGGTAAAAGAACTTGGATTTCTGTGCCAGCACAATTGGGGATCTTGCTCTTCTCTGCTCTAAAAAACTCCTGTTCAGAGCTGCCTTTTTGAGCTTCTTGACATTCAGAATTTCCTTTTGTCACCCACCCCAGAGGGCAGCTGTAGCTTGTTAATGGGGTGAATTCTGCCATTATCCTTCCTCTCTGCAGCCTTGTTTTCCTTCCAAACCTGAGGAAAACCCCTCAGAGCTGAACAAACCCTGGCACAGTGTTAGATCTGTCTCTGCAAGCACTGCCAGCTTCCCTCTCTGCTGATTGCACCAGGCTGCAGCTAAAAAGGATTTGTGGGGCTTGTAGGAGAACAAAATCAATCCACAAAATGCCTAAATCAAAATGCCTAAATGAAAATCAACCCACAAAATCCCTGAATCAAAATCCATCACAAAATCCCTGAACCAAACCCAGGTGGAGACAAGGCCAGGACAGAAGGGCTCAGAAGGTCAGAGCTGGTGTGGATAAACACTGGGGATGGTGCAGACTCTTGATGTGTGGAGTGTTTTAGGCCTTGAAAGAGGATCACAGATGCCTCATGGATGTCCCTCTGCAATGAGCAGGTGGCTCTCCAGATGCTGGTTAATAACTCAATGACCCATATCTTCCAGATAATCGTTATGTACCTTCAGGTATTAGAATGTGAACGTAACCAACACCTGGTCCAGACCTCATGGTAAGTTGATTTTCTTTGTTCTAAGAGACCAGAAGGGGCAGTAGCAGAAATATGTCACTTGAGGCACTGGGCAGGATTGCTCAGCAGTGCTTGGGGCCACCCCAGACAGCTCCACTGTCCTTGGTGTGCCCCAAACTTCCCAAAAGTTGAGCGGCCTCTTAAGTTGGAGGCAGTGTTTTAATGGTAAGGTAGCTTTCCACCCTGACTCCTCACTTCCCTCCTCTCTGCTCTCACTTTCCAGCTGAAGGGAAAAGCTTGGGTGGGTTTAGAGTTGTTCCCTTGGGGTTTTCTGCAGGGTAACAGAAACCCAAGTTTGTTCCCAGTGCTGGGAAATGGCTTTTCCCAGGGCCTGAGTTTGATTTCAGATGTATCTAAAGCTCAGCACAGATAAATTTCTTTTATCTATGTGGATAATGCAAGATGTCAGCTTCTAAGAGTGGATAGATGGATAGCCTGCATTCATATTAGCCAAGAAATGTTCTCTGCCTTATTGCTCTCATTTAATAAATATTTACTCGGGGGTGGGAAGCTTCTGTAAAATTCCACATCTTAAACTTTACCAAATAATCCTTTTTTAACAATTAAAAAAAAACCACCTTTAGTGAATCCAAAGACCATATTTCTGCTGACTGAACTGTCTGGTACTGTGAGCTGTGTGTAGAGAACCAGTTTTGACTTTTCTTTTCTGTACTCTTTTGATCAAAGGGTAGCCTCTGAGGGTAAGTGACTAAGACTTCTCCTCTGCTGCCCATGGTGCAGGGATAGCTGCCGTCTTCAGTCAACCCAAAGCTCTCCCAAGAGAAGGCTGGCTCTAGACAGGTGGTATATACATGATAGTAGAGTAACTGGCCAACTGCTTCTTGTGCTTCTATTTTTATTTTTTATTTTACTCTGCATTTTTTTTCATTGTTTGTATATTTGATAACCTGAGCGTTGAAGTTCTGAATTTATTTATTTTTTTAATTGTTCTATTTCTCTTAACTGTTATAATGTGGTGTGTTTCTTATACGATAAAGTGAATTAAGGTGGGTTTTAAGTCTTTTAAAAGGGATGAATTAACAACAGAAAAATGAATAGTTTGAAAGATACAATTATCTGAAATGTTTAAATGAAAATACTAGTACGTGTGTGAAGCTTGGAGACCAAATGTGATATTTAGAGACACTTGCCAGAAGCATTGCATGGAGCAGTGGAATGGGATTTTGGACTGCCAGGAATGTGCTGGTTATGGAAGGAGGGGAGGGGAGGGACAGGGAGGGAATTGCCCCAGTTGGGAGAGGGGTCAGATGTTCCAATAACACATCTCTGTGCTCGTGTTTGTTGCTTCCAGTACCCAAAAACTGGTGGGTATCCAGTATAACTGGTTTTTGAAATGTGCATTTTTACAACATGACCTTTTTCTTAAGCTATTGTGACAAGGATTCATTTCCTCCTGTGTCTGGCTGAGCCCACAGGGAAAATGTGCAGAACCAAACTTGGAAGCTGGCGTGGTTCTCAATTTGGCAAATAAAAAAAAAAGCTTTGGAGCTTCCAGATGTTCCAAGTCAACCTTTCCTTTACAATTCCTTTGGCCAAAAGGTTTGTGCTCCCTTTGTAGTGGGTTTAGAAGTTCCTTTCTCCCAGAAAGATGAGTTAATGTTGCTTTTTTGGGGCAGCAGTTGTTTGTGTAAACAAGAATTGAGGACGGGTGGGAGTTGGAAACTCTGGGATTCCAATCCCTCCTCTCTGTCCTTGCAAACCTTGCAGGTGCCTGTGGTCTCTGCTTGGATACCTTGGGGGTCAGTGAATCCTTGTATACTGGGTACCCACATGGTTAATTATTATTTAAAGTATTATTTTAAGGACTTTTCTTATGTCTGGTTTTAGTTTTTCTCATCTGATATTTTATTGACATATGTGCTCTCAAGTCTAGATCTCCTAAAGCACATCAGCTGACAGATTCACAGGAATTTACTTTGTGTATTTAAGATTTAACAACAAATAATGCTTCATTGTACTGACTGGAATATGTGCAATATTTTACAGTTTTCTCATTCTGTGAATATTCATTTTAAGCAACCTTACTGAAATGGGACAATTTGGAAACCTTATTTCATGTGCCACAGAGGAGATCTGCCTGAATTCTGACTGTTCTGAACTGATCTTCCCAAACACCCTGATTTCTCCTATGGCTGACTTTTTGCATCAAAAAGAATTCAGTTCTGGATGGAAATGGACCCTTAAACCCCACTGGAAGTTGAGCTGTGCTGAAGAGGATTTCATTTCATGGGAGAACTGCTCCAGGAGCTGCAGCTTTTGCCACACACCTGGTCCTGCCCTGTTGCAGGGGGACATGTGAACCTAAAATTCTATTTCTGAGTATTTCTGAGCACACTGTATGTTGTCTTGATGAAAATAACTTGTTTATTGCATGAGAGCAGGCCAGTAGAGATCCAGCAGCAAAAGTGAAGTTAAAATTGGTTCTCTTCTCACCACTGAATTTGCAGCAGTCAGACTTTGTTTCTGTCACACATCCCTCCCCTTGAGGGATTTAATTTTAGTTATTCCTTTTATTTTTCTTGTAGTAAAACCATTCAGCTTCTCTTTAGATTTACAGGAATAGAATGTTGAAGTCTAGTAACTGAATGCAGAAAGAAATAGCCCTTGTAGAAGTAAAACCAAGTCAAAAACCCAAAAAAAGAGCCCCAAGGACCTTTGCAGTGCCTTGCAACCTCCTGCTCTGCTGTTTTTCAGGAACTACATGAACGACAGCCTGAGAACAGATGTGTTTGTGAGGTTCCAGCCAGAGAGCATTGCCTGTGCCTGCATTTACCTGGCAGCCAGGACACTGGAGGTGAGCCACACTTTGATGGATTTGGGGTTTTTTTCAAGCCTTTTTAACAGGAGGAGAAATCTGAGCTTTGTCTGTCTCTCCTTTCAGATCCCTCTTCCAAATCGCCCACATTGGTTTTTACTGTTTGGAGCAACAGAGGAAGAAATTCAAGAAATCTGCTTAAAAATCTTGCAGCTCTACACAAGGAAAAAGGTTTGGTTCTTTTTTATGTTGGGAGCCCTCAGTGAAGGCTGCAGGAGTTGGAAAATTTGAGCTTGTTTAAAACCACAGCTGCAAGCCTGGAAGTGAACAAAGAGCAGTCAAAGGCTGGAACCCCTTGAATTTTCATTCATCTCCCTGGGAATGGGTAAGCAGCAAATTCAGCTCTCACAAGCAGTGTTCCTTTATTCACAGGTGGATTTATCTGATCTGGAAAGTAAAATAGAAAAGAAGAAATTGGCTATTGAAGAGGCAAAAGCACAAGCTAAAGGTCTGGTACCTGAGGGAGTTCCAAGCTTGGATAACACATCGGGATTTTCCCCCATCCCCAAAAATGGTAAATAGTGGATAACTCATTTTTAATAACTCTTTCACATCTTTCATGTATATTTACCCTTTTGGGAAGCATTTACAAGTGTGGTTTGGAGTTTGTTGGGGATTTTTTTAAGATGGCGCCTAGCACTTCTCAACTGGCAGGGTTTGAATAGCAGTGTAACTTTGTGATTTCTTGAATCAGATAAAAGCTAAAATCAAATTAGTCTGAAATTAAGACCAGTTTAAACCCATATAGGCCAGGGGCTTGCTTTTATGTGGATTTGGCAATAAACTCAAATCTTTGCCCCTGGCACGTTGTGCTGATGCAATATTGAAGCAGAGCTGCTCTGGCAGGGGTAACATTTTGGGATGTTGGGTGAGGAATTTGTTGGTTAAAGTTTCCAGTCTGGTGCAGTCTCACCTAGAAGACAAAATTCACCATCTTCTTCCCCAGTTTACCTTTCAAACAATGCTGAATAATTGGCAAGGAAAGGAGGGTGCTTTTCTGCCTTTTCTACCAGTGACTTCAGTACTTTGGCAGAAACATTTCAGGTGAATTTCTGCCTTCTGTGAACTTGTTGAGATCTGCTTGTGGGTGGCTGTGTGAGCAAAGCCCAGCTGTGCAGACTTGGGGTGAGGGGAGCCTCAAGTCCTTTCAGGTACTTTCCAAAGAGGTAACAAAGGCTGCTTCTTCTTGCAGAGTCTCCAAAAGAGGTGAAAGGAAATAAACCCTCACCCCTACCTGTGCAGGCCATGAAGAATGCTAAAAGGAAAACAGAGGGAGCCAAGAGAACCAGCTCCAACAGCCCAGTAAATGGGTAAGGTTTTATAAGGAAACAGCTGATTTTTATCCCATGAGTACTTAAAGCTAAATAACTGAGAGTTCTTTGTGTCTGGCAGTGTCCAGAAAGGAAGAGAGAGCAGGAGTCGAAGTGGAAGCAGAGATCAGAGTTACTCAAGGTCCCCATCGAGGTCTGCATCCCCCAAGCACAGGTAGGGTGTGATCCCAGTCCCTCCAGTCTCATTTCCCAGTGCTCCCAGTCCCTCCCAGTCTGATTTCCTAGTCCAGCTTTGATAATCCATCACCAGGAGGCTGAGGGGATCCAGCTGTGGGTGTTCTCAGCATTACTGGAACTGGAGTTCCTAAAAATCAGCGTTTTTACTGTAGCCAGATGGAAGTTTAGGACACAAGATGAGTTCTCATGGTGGAACAGCAAAATGCAGAAGGACGTTCTTAAAATTCAAAATGCAGAAGGGCGGTCTTAAAATTCAAAATACAGAAGGAAGGTCTTAAAAATCCAAATGCAGAATGGTGTTCTTAAAATTCAAAATGCAGAAGGGTATTCTTAAAATTCCAAATATAGAAGGACACTTTTAAAATTCCAAATATAGAAGGATGTTCTTAAAATTCAAAATGCAGAAGGGTGGTCTTCAAATTCTAAATATAGAAGGACATTCTTAAAATTCAAAGTACAGCAGGATGTTCTCCAAATTCAAGGAAATGGCAAAATGAGGAAGGACATTCTTAAAATTCAAAATGTGGGAGGACATTCTTCAAATGCAAAATGCAGAAGGACGTTCTTCCAATTCAAAATGAGGAAGGTCTTAAAATCCAAGAAAGCAGCAGAATCCAGAAAGAAGTTGTTGTAATTCAAGAAAACAATGTTTGCTCTGTTTTCCCTTGCAGGAAGAGCGAGAGCTACTCCACGTCCAGCGGCTCCAAGTCGCAGAGCCGCTCTCGGAGCCGCAGCGATTCCCCCCCGAGGCAGTTCAACCACGGCTCCGCCTACAAGGGCTCCAAGGGCCGCGGCTACAAGAAATCCAAGGACTACAGCAAGTACCAGGGGGGGCACAAGGGCCGCAGGTCCCGCTCCAGGAGCTCGTCCCGCTCCCGCAGCCGCTCCCGCGAGCGCCCCGAGCACGCGGGCAAGTACAAGAAGAAGGGCCAGGGACACTACTACCGCAACCACCGGCACGAGAGAGCCCGCTCCTACGAGAGAGGGCACCGCTACGACAGGGACAGGGACAGGGAGAGGGACAGGGAGCACCCCGGGCACAGCCGGCACCGCCGGTGAGACAGACAGACAGACAGGGAGCAGCCCGGGCACAGCCGGTGAGACAGACAGACAG
>JAWWMS010000080.1:6299535-6315271 GCA_035048045.1 Chlorospingus semifuscus
CTGTGATTGGCCATTAATTAAAAACAACCACATGAGACCAATCACAGATGCACCTGTTGCATCCCACAGCAGCAGATAATCATTGTTTACATTTCGTTTCTGGAGAAAAGATCCTAGCAAAAGGATTCTTCATAAAATATGTCCGTGACACCCTTGCTGTCCCGGCCCCCTGGCTGCACACACCCCTCTGTGGGCTGTGACACACCAAAATGTCACCGCTGAGTCAGAGATGACACAGATAAATGAGTGACACACTCCATGCATTCTCTGAAGGCTGACAACTTTATTAAGAATTCCTTTTTATACTCCAGTTTGCTACAGAAAGGGTGCTAAGAAAAGACTCTTTTGTGAACAACTTTATGAGGAAAACAGCTTATTACAAAACACCACGTGTGGATTGTTTTAATTCTTTCTCTCCAGCTCCCTCAGACCAATTAATGGGAAAGCTTATCTAGCTTTCTCTCTCTCTGACAAAAACACATCTCCCTTCATGCTAGAGCCTCCTGAAATGTGTTTAATTCTCCTCTGCAGGAAGTTCCCAGTAATGACCTAAGCTTGATTCATTCCAGGCTCCCATGCAGGTGCAGGAGGCCATCCCAGGTATTCTCTCTGTTCTGGAACGTCTCGGTGAAAAAGAAAATGGTTCTTTCCTGGACTGGCAAGGGGAAACTCTGCCATGGTAGAGGAGCACAGAACTCCACAGGAACAGCTCCTCAGTCACAATTTAACCACTCCTGTCTGTCTCTAGGGGTTTTTTACACGCTTGTTGAAACAGCCATTGACACTCAGCCTCTCTGTGGGTGTGTTTGGGAAGCAGAGGGGCTGAGTCTTTCCCTTGGCATTGCTGCTGCTCCGCTCTAGCTGCAAACACTGCTGTGCTCTCGGTGATGGGCATCTCCTGGAGCCCTCTGAAATGGATCCAAACCTGCAGGTTAAATCCAGGGGCTGCTGCTTCCTTTCCACTTCCAAAGCCAAAGTGGGCTTCTGGCTCTTCGCAGAATTAAATGACCTGACCTCAGAGTGGAGGCTGTCAGATTCCAGCAGGCTCAGTTACCTCCAGAAAAAAAAAAACTTCTTTGATTCCCTTTGTTCCTAACTGAGCCAAGGCTGAAATTGCCCAGCTCTAAACCAAGGGGATTTGTTACCTTCTGCGAATTCCGTGGCAAACTCTGAGCGTCCCCAGGTTGCCAGTGTACACCAGGCACTTGCTTTGTTCCCAGTGGGTGACTAACAGCCTGATATGGGGGTGGGAATGTTGTTTTGTACATAAACTTCTGAAATGTCTTCAATAAAGTCTCAGTCTGTTTACCGAACTGTTTACTTCATTTAATTTCTCCTCCATAGGTTTCTCTTTCCTGATAAGGGAACTTTATTCTTAATTTTCAGGAAGAAACTCTAACCCATGTTAACCTTTCATGGTAGTTGGGTTTGACACAGTGGGGCGTACCTAAACCAGAGACAGACCCTTGTTCTGCCCTGAAATACAAGCAGCTGCTGAATAAAACTCTGACAGACCCTTGTTCTGCTCTGAAATACTACAAGCAGCTGCTGAATAAATCTCTGACAGACCCTTGTTCTGCTCTGAAATACTCAAAGCAGCTGGTGAATAAATCTCCTGTGTTCTGGCTGAGGTAGGTACAAAAGCAAAAAGCTTTTTGAAGTTTGGGATGGGCTTTGACATCCCTCCCTCATGCCAGCTGATTAGGCACTTTCATGCTGTGCCAGGATGGTGGGGTCCTGTGCCGAGGCGCAGAGGACAAACAGCAGCCAGGTGAGGGAGAGGACAGGTGTGGCTGTGCCTGGCAGCCAGGTGAGGGAGAGGACAGGTGTGGCTGTCCCTGGACAGCGGCCACCAGCCCTGCCCTGGTGCAGATGAGGTGTGGCAGGGAGAGGTGGCTGTGTGCCTTCTGTGATCCCTGCAGGGACAGCGACAGCTCACTGGAACAGCATTGCAGGATCCTTCACAGCATCACAGAATCCTTCACAGCATCACAGAATCCTTCAGAGAATCACAGAATCATAGAATCCTTTACAGAACCACAGAGTCCTTCACAGAATCCTTTACAGCCTCACAGAACCCTTCAGAGAATCACAGAACCCTTCACAGAATCACAGGGGACTGTGAGGGACCATGAAGGGCCGTAAAATTCCATGAGGGACCCAGATCGGCACCTTGAGGAACCCTGAAGGGCCAGAAATGCCCATGAAGGGCCGAGACCGGCATCTTGAGGGGCTGTGAGGGACCATGAAGGGCCATAAACGCCCGTGAGGGACCATGAAGGGCCGTAAAAGGCCATGAGGGACCATGAATAACCATAAAGTCCCATGAGGGCCTGACACCGGCCCCTCTCGGTACCCTGAAGGCTGTGAGGGACCATAAGAACCATAAAGTCCCATGAAGGGCCATAAACACCCACGTGGGACTGACACCGGCGCCTCGAAGGACTCTGAAGGGCTGTGGGAGTCCATGAAGAACCATAAAGTCCCATGAAGGGCCATAATCGCCCGTGAGGGACCGAGACTGGCCCCTTGCGGGACCCTGAAGGGCCATGAGGGACCATGAAGGCCCATGAGGGACCACGAAGGGCCATAAACGCCCGTGAGGGACCATGAACCATAAAGACCCATGAGGAACTGAGACAGACCCCTCATGAGACCCTGAAGGGCCGAGAGGGACCATGAAGGGCCATAAAGTCCCATGAGGGACCACGAAGGGCCATAAATGCCCGTGAGGGACCATGAAGAACCACAAAGCCCCATGAAGGGCCATAACCGCCCGCGAGGTACCGACACCGGCTCCTCGCGCGCCCCTGAGGGGCCGTGCGGGGCCGTTCCCCGCGCGCGCCGCCAGGGGGCGCTCCCGCGGCCGGCCGGAAGTTCCGGTGGCGGCGGCGGGGCCGGTGGGTGATGGCGGCGGCGGCGGCGNNNNCGTGAGGGGAGGGCGAGAAGCGCGGCCCGGGGGCTCCGTGCGGACCCGCCCGGGGCGGGGCAGCGCCGGCAGCGCCGGGGGGGCTGAGGGGAAGGAGGCGGCCCCTCGGGGACCGCCCGTTCTTAGGCCGCGCGGCTGCTCCTGCCGGCCGTGGTTAGGAGCAGGGCTATGTCAGGGAGCTCGGCTGGAGTTTCCGTGTTTTTAAAGTTAAAACAACCCAGGGTTTATTAATAAATCCCCTCCGCGGCTCGGCTGCCACAGTGCTTGACCCCCACAGCAGAGCCCAACAGACTGAGGGTAAAACCAGGATGATATTATCCTGTTTTTGGGGATGTGGGGTTTAATAGGGAAGGTTCTTTTAAAGCTGCATGTTTGCATGACTGAATAAATGTTCTTATTTGAACAGTCATTGCTGGCTCTGCCAGTGAACAAAGAGAAACAAAATGTTAATATCACGGCTGAGTTCCCAGTTACTGAAGGCTTCGAGAATTGCAGGTAAATTGGTGTTGTGTGACCAAGATTTCTGTTTGTTTGGGTTTATTTTATTTTCCTGGGCTAATTGGGCTCCCAGAAGGTTCTTTTCCACCAGGCAGTGCAGGAGAGGAGAGGCTGTTGTTGAGTCAGTGGTTGTTAAATGTTTTTATGTCTCTGATTTATTATGTAAGTATGGTGTGGCTTTGGAGAAGATTCCTTAGCAACAGAGAAGTTTGATACAGCCAACACTTCCTTGCCATTCCAAACTGATTTTCAGTCAGAAAGCACAAGAACATTCCATGTCATGGAATCATGGAAGGGTTTGTGTTGGAAGGGACCTTAAAGACCATGGAATTCCAACCCCTTCTATTCCCAGTGAAGGGGAACCTTAAAGACCATGGAATTCCAGCCCCTGCTGGGCGGGGACACCTCTCAGTGAAAGAGAATCTTAAAGGACCATGGAATTCCAACCCCTTCACTTCCCACTGAAGGAGAACATTAAAGACCATGGAATTCCAAATTCCTGCCATGGGCAGGGACACCTCCCAGTGAAGGGGAGAACTTTAAAGACCATGAAATTCCACTCTCTTCACCTCTCAGTGAAGGGGATCCTTAAAAACCATGGAATTCCAACTCCTTCACTTCCCAGTGAAGGGGATCCTTAAAAACCATGGAATTTTAAACTCCTGCTGGGCAGGGACACCTCTCAGTGAAGGAAAACCTTAAAGGACCATGGAATTCCAACCCTTTACCTCCCAGTGAAGGAGGACCTTAAAGAACATGGAATTCCAACCCCTTCACTTCCCACTGAAGGAGAACCTTAAAAACCGTGGAATTCCAACTCCTTCAGCTCCCAGTGAAAGAGAACCATAAAGGACCATGGAATTCCAACTCCTTCACCTCCCACTGAAGGGGAACCTCCACCCTGGATGATTTGGGCAGCTTACCCACTAAAATATATTATATTTTTAGCTTGACAGCATTGTAGTTAAAATTGAAAAATCGAAGGCTTGAAAATCCCTCCTCGCTTTTGTGATCTCGATACAACCTCTGTGAGTGTCTCCCTTTATCAGCTTACTCTGGGCAGATCTCCCTGTCAGTCTGAGATCTGGGCAGAGCTTTTTCTCTGGAAAATCCTGCAGTTTTTAAGCACAAACCCCCTTTTTTCTCCCACAGGCCACCTCCTGCCCAGGTCTGTGTCCTCGTTCCTGTGCTGCCGCTCCCCGTGCGCCCGCTACAGCACCCAGCCCCAAAACCCCAGCGGGGCGCAGCCCCAGCAGTGGCACACGCTGGACCCCGAGCTGGAGGAGATCCTCATCCCCAGGAAACTCTCCATCAGCCCCTTGGAGAGCTGGCTCACAGTCAGGTACTCCCTCCCCAAAGCTCAGCAAGAAGCCAGCCATGAGCACCCAGAGCCCCTGGAGTGTCCCCCTGCTGCTGGGACGGGGCAGCTGGAGGAAGGAGAGGGAGCTCAGGGTGACAGAGTGCAGTGCAGGAACGTCCTCAAGATCCGCAGGAGGAAAATGAACAGGCACAAGTACAAGAAGCTGCTCAAGAGGAGGAAGTTCATCCGCAGGAGGATAAAGGAGGGGCGCAAGAAGAAGCGGCAGGTGAGCCCTCACATCAGAGCAGCCTCTGTGCAGGTGTTGGGGCATGGATTTAAGTGGATTTAGGGAAAAAATCAGCTTGAATGAACTCAGCGCGTCTTGCTTGACTTTCCCTACAAAACTAAGAAAGCTGGTTTAAGAAAACCAGCTGATACATCACTTTTGGGTCAAACCCCACATTTTTTTGTCTTGCTCCTTGCATGGACACTAAAACTGAGACTTGTCGCCCTTGAATGCAGCTTTATTTTATTTATTTAGCCAGGGGAGGGGGAGCTCCCTGGCAGAAATGTGTCCACACATCAAAGCAGCCTCTCTCTAGGTGTTGGGTGATGGATTAGGGAACAATGAGCTTGAATGAACTCAGCGTGTCTTGCTTGACTTTCCGTACAAAACTGAGGAATAAAATTGAAACAGGGAGTTCTGTGAGTCAGAGAATTTAAGAAAACCACCTTTTGGGTCAAATCCTGATTTAGGGGTTTTTTTGTGTTTCTCTTTGCATGGACCAAGAACTCTAAAACTGAGACTTGTCGCCCTTGAATGTAGCTTTATTTTATTTATTTAGCCAGGGGAGGGGGAGCTCCCTGACAGAAATGTCCACACATCAAAGCAGTCTTTGTGTGGGTTTTGGGGGATGAATTTAAGTGGATTTAGGGAAAAAATCAGCTTGAATGAACTCAGCTTGTCTTGCTTGACAAAACTGAGGAATAAAATTGAATCAAGGAGTTCTGTGAGTCAGAGAATTTAAGAAAACCACCTTTTGGGTCAAATCCCTGATCTAGGGATTTTTTTGTATTTCTCCTTGCATGGACACTAAAACTGAGACTTCAGTGTCCCTCTTGAATGTCCCCCTTGAATGTAGCTTTATTTTAAAGTCAAGCTTGTCTTGCTTGACTTTCCCTACAAAACTGAAGAATAAAAGTCAAACAAGGGACCAGCTGATACATCACTTTTGGGTCAAATCCCTGATTTAGGGATTTTTTTGTCTTGCTCCTTGCATGGACACTAAAAACTCTAAAACTGAGACTTGTCCCCCTTGAATGTCGCTTTATTTTATTTATTTAGCCAGGGGAGGGGGAGCTCCCTGACAGAAATGTGTCCACACATCAAAGCAGCCTCTGTGCAGGTGTTGGGTGATGGATTTAGGGAAAAATCAGCTTGAATGAACTCAGCTTGTCTTGCTTCACTTTCCCTACAGAACTGAAGAATAAAAGTCAAACAAGGGCCCAGCTGATACATCACTTTTGGGTCAAATCCCTGATTTAGGGATTTTTTTGTCTTGCTCCTTGCATGGACACTAAGAACTGTAAAACTGAGCCTTGTCCCCCTTGAATGTAGCTTTATTTTCTGCAAAACAATGAGAAGGAGGAGTTGGAATGGACAGTGGTACTTGACAAGGCTAAATGGAAGTGGCCAGAATTTGGTTTTACCTTCTCAGTTTCCCTTGCACAGGACTTTAAAAATGATACTGCCAAAATCCCAGTGCATTTTAATGTCTTCTGATGTATTTTCTGCAGTAAAATTCAATATTTTGACACTTAAAACCTTTGTTTCTTTTGTGTATGTTACACCTACACTGCCCTTGAGACACGTGGGCAGTGGCTGTTACTTCTAACCTGTGTTACCATTTTTCTTTTCTCTTTTTTTTCCTATTTTAGATCAAATTTGAGAAAGATTTGGAGCGCATCTGGAAGAAAGCTGGCTTGAAAAGTGCTCCTGCAGGCTGGCAAACCCCCAAGATCTACCTGAGGAGTTCCAAGCGATAAAAAAACCTCACCTGTCACAAATTTTAACCTGCAATTGTAATTAAAAAAATATTTAAGTGTGTTGATGGCATGTAACCTTTTTCTGATTGTGATGAAAATTGTAGGAAGGAGTTTTCCAAGGAGAAACTTTTCCTCCCCAAAGGAGAGGTGTGAGCTCTTTTTGCTGAATTTTTGGAGTCTCTCTTTGAGATGAGGCTGAACCTAAGAAAAATCAGGTGTGGGAGAAGGGATCAGTGAAAGAATTTCCTGTTGTTTATATGGCACAAACCTTTAGAAAAGTTCTTTTCTAAATTGCATTTTTTCACAGCCTTACTGCTGAAATGTTGGGGTTTTCCCAAGTGGGAAATTGGACCAGAATTCCATGGAATTTACCTGCAGGAGCTTTTGGTGTCTCTTCTGTGGAGCTTTGGGCATATTGTGAGCATCCTCAAAAGGCACATTTCTCTTTGTGTTCTATTTTGTGCTAATAAAAAATGATTATTTTTTTGTCTTTGACTGACCCCTGTCATGTAAAACATCCAGATATTGGTCAAAGTAGAAGCTCAGAGCTAATTATTCATTAACTACAAAAACTTTTGTGCCTGAGACAAGCCTGATACAATCAGCTGCTTTTGCATGGTTGAAGAGAGTTGTGAAAGCTGTGAAAAATACAGGTGTTTAAAATAAACCCTGACAAAGGATTTCTTATCTGGGGTCTGCTTTGGGTTCTGCTTGTTTTGGGGGGTTTTGAGGCAGTTCTGGGTGGTTTAGTTTAGTTTTAGTAAAATACAAATACTTTTGTATTTTAGCAAAGGGCTGAAGGGGAAAAGAATGAGCTGGGAAATTCCTTGAAAATAATTCAATTTTTTCTACTTGGAGAGAATAAACTGAAAGGGAGGAAAGTAATCTGTGGAAATCAAAAAGCCACAGCTTCTCTGGGCCTTCCCACTCCTCACAGGCAAAAATTCCCTCCCAATATCTTCAGTCTCTCAGGATTTGTGTTTTCCTTGTGGAAAAACCTCTGTTTTACAAGGAGTTAATCAGGTTTTACACCCCAGGGCTGTGTCAGCTTCCTTCAGTATTTTTGAGCACAGGATGGAATTTAAAATTCACTTAACTGAACATCCAGAGAGGTGGAAAATGCCCCTGATTTTCTGTAGGGGGAGCATGAGTCCAGGATATGCTCATAAAGCTTTATTAGGAGCTTCCTCCAAATAAATATCTGAGTTTTTCCTCTCCAAAATATCTGAATTTGCTCACTTAGCAAAGGTTCATGTGCATGTGTAGCTGTGGTAACAAAATAAAGCTGCAAACAGGAAAGCTTTGATTTAAAATTCCCCAAATACTGAAAATTTCCATTATTTTGCTGTTCTGTTTTTGAGAGGAAATGGTTGAAAACCAGACAAATTCCTGGTGTTCATTACAGAGCTTGGAGATAACTGGGGAGGTTTTTTATGTCACTCATTGGGCTGGAAAGGTCCCTCAAAATCGGAATATAAATCCAATATCTCTCATTTTCCCCTAATCCTTGGATTCTATGCAGGCACGGCTCAGCTGAACAGAAGAAATTCAGGAATTTTCTCTCTGATCAGGTTTGGCTGGAATGAGTTGGCTCTAAAATAGGAAATGAGCTGACTTGGAGGATTGAGAGCTGAATTTTGTTTCTCTGAACCAGATCCCATTGCAAATGTGGAGGGTGTTGCCCCATTTTGGAAAGCTCAGAGCCCAGCAATGTGGTGGCAAGACAAAAATACAATTTCTATTTAATGTTAACAGGATTTTGGTTGTCCCCTTAACTTGGAGAGCAGTGATTCTTACCAGAGTAAGAACTAAATACATTTTTAAGAGTCTTCTCTAGAAAATGTGGTGTTCAATGACATCAGCATGGATTCTTGAGGTTTCTTACAGGCTTCTGGACATAAAATAAAAGTTATTTCAGCCACCAATAAATCCAGTTGAACTTAAAAAACACATTCCAGCTGAGAATCAGGCCTGATTGTACATGGGAAGGGGAAAAATAGGAAATAACTGATTCCTGCAGCGTTTTCCTAAAAAACCTACATCAATTTCCAGTATTTTATATAACTAGAAAATTGCTGGGTGCTCCATGGTAGAGATGAGGTGTTGGAAATGACAGGAGATTTTTAGGACTGAAGGAGAGGATTTATGATACTGCTGCACACAATGGAGCAACAAAAAGAGAAATAAAGTGAAATATTCTTCCTCTTGTATTGGCTGCTGTGCCTAAAACCTGTTTTTTTGGAGCAGGTTCTGGGGTTTTTTTTGTGTGTGGTTTATTTCTATCTGGGGTTTTGTTTGTTGTTGTTTGTGGGGTTTTTGTTTGCTTTGGGTTTGGTTTTTTTTGGTTGGTTGGTTGGTTTTGTTTTGGGATTTTTTGACATCAGAGGGAGAGGACAGGGGTGATGCTGACCCTGAGCTGAAGGAGATCCTCACTCCCAGGAAACTCTCTGTCCTTTTGCCGCTGGAGGATTTCTCTGCAAAAACAAAAAAAAGGTTTGTTCTGATATTTTTATTGTGAGAACTGTTCTTTCTTCCTCTAATAGGCTTCAGTCTCAAAATTGGGAATAAATCAGCCAATACCAGGGGATGTTTATAACATTCAGTGTACAAAACATCTTTCAGGGCATTAACAGGACCTGAGCACCATTAATAATTAATAAATTTAATAATTCTCAGCAGGAACAGTGGGTACCTTTACCCTGTTAAATGGGGCACTTTGATGTGAAAAACCAAAATATTGGTGTACATGGGCTGCAGGAGCTGTGACCTGCTCCTCCTCAAATCCTGGATCCAGCTCTGCTCCAAAAGTTCCAAATTTAACAAATCAGGCTTGTTCCCACCAACTGCAAACCTGGCTGGGGTGGAATTACTGATTTTACAAACAGCACCTGGGCCTGCCTCAAATGCCACCTTTTCTTTTCACCATTCATGGTTTTCCAGGAAAACATCGTGGTTTGGGCTCATTTGGGCTGAACCTCTCCAAAAATAACAGCACTCTGTAGCCAGCCTGGAGCATTTGGGAAATGGGTTTAAAAAGTGGTTTTTTGGTGTTTATTTCCCTGCTGCTTCTTAAATAAATAAATAAAAATATCAATAACTCCAGCTGCTGTAAACATCTGAGGTAGCTTGGAGCAAACACAGGGTGCTGGTTTTCCTGTGGAATAATCCATTCTCGCTTGATTTTTCCAACAAAACTTAGGAATAAAATTGAAACGAGGAGTTCTGTGAGTCAGAGGATTTAAGAAAACCAGCTGATACATCACTTTGGGGTCAAATCCCTGATTTAGGGATTTTTTTTGTCTTTCTCCTTGCATGGACACTAAGAACTCAAAAACATAGACTTGTCCCTCTTAAATGTAGCTTTATTTCCTGCAAAATTATGGGAAGAGGGAGGAGTTGGAGTGGACAAGGCTAAATGGAAGTGGCTAAAATTTGGTTTGAAGTAGAAAATGTTAAAAAATTAATTTTTTTTTACTTATTCAGTAATTGAGGCTTGGTGCTGCTCAGGCAGGTGTTGTCTGAGGGAATTGCTCTGCCTTTGGTCTAGGAAAAAACCACTCCTGGAGCGTCTCAGCAGCTGGAATACTCTGGAATTCCTTTCTCACTTGTAAAATGACTGGTGTTAATACAAGGGTGTGGAATTGTGAGCATTTTTCTAAGGGAGAAGTGTGGATTTCCACCCTGTTCTGTGGGAGAAATTGCATTTCCACGTTTTTCTGAGGGAAACTTTGCATTTCCACATTTTTATGAGGGAAAAATAGGAATTTCCACCTTTTTCTGAGGCAGAAATTGGATTTTCACCTTGTTCTGAGGGAGAAATATGAATTTCCACTTTTTTTCTGAGGGAGAAATTGCATTTTTACATTTTTCTGAGGGAGGTGTGGATTTCCACATTGTTCTGTGGGAGAAATTTGCATTTCCACCTTGTTCTGAGGGAGGAATTGCATTTCCACCTTATTCTGAAGGAGAAATATGAATTTCCACCTTGTTCTGAGGGAGAAATTGCATTTCCAAACTGTTCTGAGGGAGAAATTACATTTACACCTTGTTCTGAGGAATAAATATGCATTTCCATGTTGGTCTGAGGGAGAAATTGGGATTTCCACCTTGTTCTGAGGGAGAAATTGGGATTTCCACACGCGGTGTCATCCCCAAAGTGGAGTGGGAACTCTCCCATGATTTCCAAAGGAGGCAAAGCAAGCAGCACCCTGGGGTTTTTTAGCTGAAATTACGGTTTCCAGAGTCCTTTTGGGTTAATCCTGAGCAAACACACTTTTCACACAGCCTCCCCTTAAGAGCTGAGCAGGCTCCAAGTTTATGTGTCTAAATTTGGATTTGGACAATTTGGCAGCAGCATTACACTGCATTATGGAAAGCAGCCTCCTTTCACCCAGAGTATTTTTATTTTTAATGAAACAGCCTGCAAACCTGCGGTAAATAACCCAACTCTGGGAGGTATCTTTGAGCACCCTCTCCAGGACCAACCCATTAATTTTCCCACTCTTTTCCCAGTCATTTCTGATCTCCAAATAAGCTGCAATCCCACTGCTTAATTATTTTAGGCGGGTGCAGTGGATGGGCTGCAATTAGTGTCAAACCTGCCGTTTGAACAATTCTGTTCCCACGTGCAAAAAAGCCACAAAATGTGATTTAGGCACAGTTCTGGTGGCCACAAAGGGGACACAAAATGTGACCTCTCAGCTCCTGAGGGCTCCCAGAATTTTCTTGTTCCTCATAGGAATGAGCAGTGCTGGGTCCTGTGCCCTGAGCTTTCCCCAGGTTGGAGAAATCTGATTTAATGGTGCCTGTGGGAGGAGTGAAATTCAGTTTGTGGTCAGGGTTTGTGCTGTGGTCAGCCTGCTCCAGGGGTTTGGGAATGACCTGGGATTCTGGACAGTGCTGCAGGATTTTTGGGCACTTTTTCAGCTCAGTTGCTTCTCCCCTCTTTTCTCTAGAACTTTGTGTAGGATTAACAACTTCCACGTAAAATGCCTCAAAATGTGGAATGACAGAGGATGAAAAATTCCTTTAGAGATTGAGGGACCCAGCTCTGGTGGCTTTTCCCTGGAATTCAGACAGTGGAACAGCCCGGAGCTGCTGCTTTCTCCCCCATTTTTGAGGACACACATTCTGAGCAGAATTCAAAGGGTGATTTGATGCCTCAGCCATTTCCTCTGAGCCTCCTGCTGTTAAATTGGAGCAGAACTGAGGATTTATCCCCCAAAGTGCAGCCTGATGGATTCCTTGTGGATTTGGGAACGCTGGAGATGCTCCAGAAGCACATGGCAGTGAGTCAGTCCCGTGTCATGGCTTGGACACTCTTCTGTCTCAGGTTCAAAAGTTGATTTTGGGGGATCTTCTGTATAAATTTAGGAGCTTTGGGAGCACTCAGTTGCAAGTGGCCTTGAAAAAATTCTGATTTTTTTTTTAGGAAAATCCAGTTGCTGGCTGCTGCTGTGGACCTCAGGGAAGGATGAAGAGATGCAGATCCATGAACAGGAGTTCTGATTGCTGTCACTCCAGTTCAGAACTGCACATTTTTCCATCCCCTCATGCATTTTGAACTATTTTTTCTTATGTTGAAGGCACCCCTGGCTCTCAGAATAGACTGGGAGATACACACTTAATAATTTAAATGAAATAAAATGTAGAAAATGTCATTTCACTGGGGTAAGGAAGCAGCAGGTAGAAATTGCTCCTGGTTTCCCTAGGGAATGGGAATTCTGGGAAGATCTGAGAGGAAAGAGGGATGAAATGAAAGTTAAAAATGAGAGTTTTTCCCAAAATCTGTGCAGCTGGTGCAGGCTCTGCTCCCAGTCCTGCCACTGCTGTGCTCTGTGAGTTTGGGTGACTCATTTCCTCCTGTGTTCCATGGCTCCCTCCTGCTCCTGTCTGCTCAGATTCCACATTTTCCCTCCCAGGAGCTGCCTGAGCTGTGTGGGACAGACCCAAACGTGGCCAAGAGAGAGCCTTGCACACATCAGCGAGAGACCAGAAAACACATTTAATGTCATTTTAGTTTTTTTTTAACAGCATTTAAATTAAAACAATCATCTCAAGTACTTAAAATCAATATTTTTTTTACTAAAATGATTTTTCTAGAGAAGTGATTTTTCTGGATTTACCTTCATACAGTTTGGTCATGCCAAAAATATTAAACTTAACAGAAAACTATAATTTACACCTGCTCTGTGGGTGTCTGTGAGTTGCTGCTTTGTGTCTCTTTTTCCATCCCTGATTGATTTGCTGCCTGTTGTTTTCCCATTTCTCCTTGGTCAGTTGTTTTCTTTGGGTAGCTTCTGTGTGGAGTTTAAAAAAAAGGAAAAAAAAATCAGTGTTGGTTTCCTGGGCAATTTCTCTGTTTTTCTAACTGGTTTTTATCCATGCTTTTGAGATGAATCCCAGGAATCTGAAGCTTTGCAGCCAGAGGAGGTTTGGTGGTTTTTGTTTTGTTTTGGTTTTTTTTTGTTTTGTTGGTTTTTTGTCTGTTTGTTTTTGTTTGTTTGTTTGGGGTTTTTTTTGTTTTTTGTTTTCAGGCTGCACTGAGAGATTTCCCAATAAATCCAAATTGAAGAGCAGCAGCCAGAAAAAGTGAGCAAGTATCAGATCAGGAAAAAAGCCCTGATGCCAAGGGGAACTCTGCATCCTTTAATGCAATTTTTGAGAGGCACTAACAGGAGTGGATCCACCCCATCCTCACAGCCATAAATCCATTAATTAAAAAGGAATGCCAGCATTGCTGATCTGCTGGCACAAATTACAGAGCAAGGACCTGTGTGCAGGGTTTGTCAGCGCTCCAGGCTCATCATCAGCAACTCCTTTAAATACAGAGTGTTCCACCAGGATCAAAGGAGAAAATGCCTACTCATGGGAAGAAGAAAGGGTCAAATTCCTGGGACAGAAAAGTAGTAGGGAATGCTATAGTAGAGTACAAGGGTACAGCTAATTGGCAGTGGCAAAGGCAGCAAGGAAAAATAAAATAAAATTCAAAATAAAATATGGAAAAAAAAGAGAACTTTGCATGGGAACAGCAAAAGACCAGCACCATTTTCATTTTTCACTTTTCTCTGGAAACCAAATCCTCCAGCTGCCACGAAGCCCTGAAATAATCCAGTTTAGAGCAAGAGCTGTAAACTGAAGGGACAGAACTGAAATAATCCAGTTCAGAGCAAGAGCTGTGAACTGAAGGGACAGAACTGAAATAATCCAGTTCAGAGCAAGAGCTGTGAACTGAAGGGACAGAGCTGAGAGCCAACCACAATGGCAGAGCCTGTCATTACTGCAGGCCTGGAACAAGGCAGGCACCTCTCAGCCCCAGCATTTCCCTGCTTGTTCCCCAGCCACAAACACAAATTTGCCTTCTCACAATGACAAGGTGATGCTCTCACCAGATGTTGGGGGTTTTTTTTGTATCATTTCACTGGAATCCACTGGAATCAGCAGCAACCAAAGCAGATGAGGGGCTGGAGGATGAGCAGAGCTCTGACACCTTCAGGCTGTGGGGAATTAAAAAAATAAATTTAATAAAAAACAAATTTAAAAAATAAATTTAAAAAATAAATTTAAAAAATAAATGGGAACATTAAATACCAGAGATATTCTATAGATCCAGAGATATAATAGCCAGAGACAGGTGAAATGCACAGAAATTCCCCCCTGGATTTGTGGTGAGCACTGGGCAGCCAAGGGATGCTCGGGGTTGGGAGAATCAACCCCAAATTCCCCTGGGAGTGGGGAGGGACAAAGGCTGGGGAGCACAGCTCAGCTCAGAGTGGAGAAACTGGTTAAAAACTCAAAATTCAAATCCTCCTAGAGCAGGAAAAATGTTGACACAGCTGCTCTTGCAGGATGTCTTTGGAGCAGCAAAGCCCCAGGAAGCAGGGCTGTGCAGGATTAGAGATTGGACAAGGCAGAGAGAATAATAACATAATAAAATAATAATTAATAAAAATAATAAAATAAATTAAATAAAATTATATATTTTTATAAAATAAATTAAATTAAATTATATATATTTTAATAAAATTATTTATCTTTATTAAATTATTTATAAAATAATAAATAAATAAGATTATTAATAAAAATAATACTAATATTTTATAATAATAATATTTTATAAAAACCCTAAATGTGTCCCTTTCATCCCCTCTCTGAACCCCACAGAAGCTGCTGCTCTCCCCCCTGGGTGATTTTAGGAGATTTCAGCCTTGTCCAGCCTGGACTTGGCTCCTTGCACTCAGGAAATATCCAGTCCATGAGAGCAGCAACCACAGCAAATCTGCTCCCTCCCAAAAGCCCTGCCAGGAGAGGCAGTAACCTCTGCACTGCCACAGCTGGGAGGCAGAAAAATGGGGAAAAAACCCCTGGAATTGCAGCCTGGAGGGTCCTCCTGTGGCTGGGAGGGAGCAGGGGAAGGAGAAAATGCTGGATTTGCTTTTTGTTGGGTGGGAGAAGATTTTTGCCTCCCTGGCAGGCATTTTCCAGGCTGGCTCTCCGATGGAGACAACAGGAAAGGCTCCTTTTTCCAGGAGATTCCATGAGATTCCATGAGATCCCATGAGATTCCAGGAGATTCCATGAGATTCCAGGAGATTCCAGGAGATTGCTGGCCCAGCAATCTCCACGAGATTCTTCCATGAAATTCCACGGGAATCCATGAAATTCCATGAAATTCCAGGAGATTGCTGGCCCAGCAATCTCCATGAGATTCTTCCAGGGGATTCCATGAAATTCCATGAAATTCCAGGGGATTTCTGGCCCAGCAGCTGCTCTGGATCAGTGCTGGGCTTGTTGGGTCACAGGAACAGGAGGTTCTGCTGCCCTGCAGGTGGTTTGGGATTGGGACAATGGGAATTCCTGAGGCTGGCAAAGGGGATTGGGACAATGGGAAATCCTGAGGCTGGCAAAGGGGATTGGGACAATGGGAATTCCTGAGGCTGGCAAAGGGGATTGGGACAATGGGA
>JAWWMS010000080.1:6318512-6343995 GCA_035048045.1 Chlorospingus semifuscus
TATTTAATAACTTTAATAGCATTAATGACACACTCTACTTAAGTCAGTCAACAACAAGAGAGCCAGCATTATTACAAGTTTTACCAATAATTCAATATTTTCATAGGTGAGGGAGCCTTTCTTACCCCATTGCCATCCACATCTCAGCACTGAGCTGCTCACAGAGCAAGAGTTTAACAATTAGCACAGGGTCATGGCATGTTAATGGATTTTACTGCAGGCTACCCATACTGGTCTTTAGAATGATTAATGGCTGAAAACTCCATTAATTAATCATCTTAACAAGCCTGATTGTTCCTCTAAAGGAAATGCAAGCAAACCAGTTCTTGCCCAGAGCTGGAGAATGTGTGCTGTCCTCCACATACCTCTCTGTATTGTTCAAATATCCCGTGGTTACTGAGCCACCACAACCCATGGCTGGCTCCAGAATCCTATTTTTCCCCTTTGTGAGAAATGTCACTGGGGACTTCCCATCCCAGCAGGGAAAGAGGAAAGAAAGCAGCAGAAGGAAAGCCACGAGTGGTGGTGGCTCAGTGTTTGGTTCTCAGATCTGATCTGCCTGTACAGTTCTGATTTCCTACTAATTCCAGTGGGACTGGTTCTGTTACTCCCTGTGGAGCACTCCAGGCTCCAAATGATCACTTCCAGACACAGTAACAGAAAATTACTTCTAGGTTCAATTTTAGGTTTATTTTCAGTTAACAGCAGTATGAACAAGAGAACTTCTCCTTCCTCATCCTGGCACAAAAGGCAACCTTCCAACAAGCACTTTCAAGAGATGGACTTGGTACCACAATTCATTTCTAACAGACACTAAAACTCCATTTGGGCAAATCTAAACAAACTCCGTGGTGCCAGTGTGCCTTTCTTTCAGCCCTCAGTGACAAAGCACAGGTGAAGCCATTACCAGCCAGCGCAAGGGAATTTACAATTTACAACCTCTCTCAAGAAGCTGGTTTTTCTCTGCTCCTGACATTATGGCTTTTGTTAGATGAACTGCTTCTCTTCTACCTTGAAAAACTTCAACTTTTGTTATTCTTGTTTCCACCTACTGATGTCCTGAATGCAAAGACTCAGGTTGACTGCTCTTTAAAAAACACTTTAACAAATTACCACCTCCTTTTATCATTGCTCAAATTACCTCTGTTAATAAAATTAACTCATTTTAGCTCACCTTTCTGACATTAAATGTTGGAAGAGGCCTACACAGCAGCCTTATCTACAGGTCCACCTCAGAGAAGCCACCTGCAACAGAGATATCAGAAGCTGCCTGCAGTTTGAATTTCAAATGCCACCCATATCAGCCTACATCAATCACAGGAAAATATAGATCTGTTTGCTTGACTGGGAAAAGATTTTTGCCTTTGTAGGTGTAAAAGAAAATTTCTTTAAAACTGTCTCTATTGATTTTAACAACAGAACACCAACAAACCAAATCCTTCATTAACATTTGGGAGAAAATCCTGTGCCAAGTCTTTTAGTCCTGCCAAAAGTATCTGACAAATAAAAATATCCATGTACACTGCCCATCTATCACCATCTGACCTACCTCTATATTTTGTTCCTTTTATTCTTTCCATAAAGTTTTTAACAGTCACATCATCTGTCCAGATGGATTTAAGGAGAAGTTTTCATTTCTCTTCTCAGTCATTCTCTTCTCCCAGGTAACACATGCCAGGACAGAGGAAAAAGGCTCAGCCAGAAGAGGTTTACATTGAATATTACAAAATACTTCTTCACTGAAAGGCTGGCCAGGCTTTGGACCAGGCTGCCCAAGGAAGTGCTGGAATCACCATCACTGGAAATGCTCAAAAAATGTGTGGATGTGGCCCCTGGGGACACGGTTTAGTGGTGAACATGATTCACAGTTGGACTCAGGGATCCCAGAGGTCTTTTCCAACCTTAATGATTCTGTGTTTCTGCAATTTAGGCCAGGTGTCAGGTATTTGTCATTAGATCTGCTTGCCCTGAAGCACACAGGCATGCCTTAGAAGTCACAGAATTAGAACAGTTAATGAATGATTTTAACATTGCAAGTCCTTAAGGGTCCTGGAAACTCCACCAGGTTTCATGAATTTCCAACTAGGTGTGAGGAAGTAATGCAAAAAAAAAATCTAGATGATTAAAGCTCCTTCCACAGGATAAATTTACTCATTATAAGAAACCACACTTCCAAGTTATTCAAATGAAGTACCAGCATCACCAGGGAACGCTCCAACACACTTCCATACACAAACAGCAAGAACAGAGAGAAGTCACAGATTTATTCTTTTTTTAAACCCTCAGGCTTCTACTGTGATAAAGTTCTTAATGCCACACTGCTGATTAAAGCTAAACACTGATTCCAAATCAAACAAGTATCACTTTTCCCCCAACAGGAAATGCTTGAAAGATGTAAAGTAGAACGTTAAACAGGTTAAATATAAAAAATTAAAACGCTAATGCACAGTACAAGGTCTGAAATTCCATCAGATCCATGGCAGAGCAGGAGATGCTGGTCTCACACCTCTGGTGAGGGGCATAAAGGAGCAGAGAACAAATTCCCTCCTGTTCTCTCTAATCAGAACATCAGATCCTTGCTCTCTGCCAGCACCAACTGCTAGGGGAAATTAAAACGAAGTTCACTGTAAGTAAATGTTGACACCAGAACCAGCCACAGCAGTGGGTCAGGGAGGAGGTGCAACCTGGCTCTTATGGAAGAGCTCCTGCTCACAGCCAGAACAGGAGTGACTGGCATAGGATGCCACAAAACTAAATTAGTCCAATCACTACACTGAAAGGATCATTTGGAGGGAAAAGACACAAAGGGGAAAGTTCAGGAGAGTGCAGCTTGTAGAAAACAGAAAACACTCAGTGGCTTAACCGAACAAATGTCACAGAAGGTGATTTTGAAGCAAAAATAATTTGGGAACAAGCTCCAAGTTGCTCAGGACCCACCACCAAATCTCTCTGTGCTTCTCCATCGTGCCAACCACCACAAGGCATTTTCTGCAGCCTTGCTCTACACAGTTCATGGTTTTTAGGAGAATGATCCACTGCTCTTTCAGTGGCCTCCATTTACAGGCAATAAGGATGATGATGTCTAACAAGGCTCACATCAAAGCCTGCCTTGATAATCCTACAGACTCATATCCACACTCTCAACAACACTTCCATAAAATTCCACAAAAAATGTTACAAGCAACAGCCCATACACCAAACCAGCTGATTTAACTTCAGAGGCAAGGCAGGACAGACCTGACCCCCAGAACTGAGAGTTTTCCATGGGAGATAAGCAAGCTACATCTAAGGTAGTCTGGCAGGCCTGTTTTAACAATAACAAGGAAAAAATGTCCTGTATCAACAGTGTAGTGGGGAAAAGGTTCTGAGCTTACATTATCTTACTCTCCTCTGTAAGAAAGTGGGTCACAGCTCCAACAATTTTACAAGATTTAGCCAACACAAGGAGTGAAAACAGCTCAGAACCATCAGCAGTGTTGGTTTTGCCCCTTGCCCAGTGCCATGCCTTCTGCAGGAATTCACTCCTTGCCCAGAAAGCAAACCACACTTTTCTGCTTCCTCCTCTTCCTCCTCCACTCCCCAAGAGCAACACACAATCCAGGTTCAAACCCTCACACTGAAATTTTACAGAATACACAAGTGTCTTCAGCTACCAGCTACTAAATTAGGTACCCAAAATATAGAAAATAAATACTGTAATCAATAAAAATGAGACACAGCCAGACTCAAAATGAGCTTGTCAAAGAATCAGACACCGAGTCCTATTCCAGACGTAAAATTCTTCACTATACAGTAAGAAGAAAGCTGTAATAAAAATAAAATGACAAGGAAAAGCTATTACACAAAAAACTGCCTTTAAAAATGATCCTGTACCACAAATGCTACTTGTGCTTTGTGAATGTAACCAATTTGACAGGAGCAGTAAGTGGAAACAGATTGTAGTAGACACACTGACGTATTTCTACTCTTCATTTAACAGGGAACTCTGACTTTTTACTGGTTTCTAACCTGAAATAAAACAACAATGAAAGAGAAGAGACAAGAGCCTCACTGTGCACCAAAAAGAGTCCACAGCTGACAGCAGCTGGTTTAGTTCTTCCACTGGCTCTTCCTAGACAGGGACAGTGGTATTTCCACAGACACAACTCCAAAAACACTGGATCTAAGTTTGTGCTGTTCATTTATTTATTTTATTACTTAATGGGTCACTGAAATTTGCACAAACTTCAATTCAGTCTACAAAAACTAGGTTTTTGAAAATAATTTTAAATGCTTAAATGCAGAACGTGAAGAAATTTATTTGTTCTAAAAGCTGTTTCTTTTTACATTCAGATGATTATATGGGCTCATATCAAGTACTTACTATTCATAGAGGTGCACTTTGGATGAATAAAAAGCAGTATTAAAGACAAAACAAAAGGACTGCCTTTGAACAGAATAAATGCAATTTAGGTGAGACTATCTGGTGAATTATAAAAGCAGAAACGTGGTGGGGGGAAAGACTTGTCATCTAGAGCCCAAAAGGCAAGTGTAATCCATGACATATTGCTAGTTTCCTGTTCTTCTCCATGTCTGAGATAAATGTGCTGCTTTAGAAGACAAACATAAGATATGCAGGTTTTAATTCAGGCTATTAATGCATGTGTGTGAACCAAAAACTCTCTTTATAAGAAAAATGTTTGGAAAACCCACACCCCCAAAGGATGCTATGCTTACAGCTTGGTGAAGATAAACTTTGCCCTGCACATGGAACTGTGTGCAGTGCAGCTTTCCACCAGGAGTAACCCAGTTGTTTGGGCTTTGAAGAGCAAATATTCCACTAGAAAGAACAGCACCTCTGTTCAAACCAAACCAAAACAAAACACCAAACGATTCCCATTATCCTGTTGACAACAAAGCCTGTCAGTTCAGGTAGGTCTGCTTCAGAGTTGCTATTTATTTATCCCCTCCTCACCAGTGGAATTCCACAGGAGCAGCCTAATCCTGCTGCTTTGATCAGCTGCAGAGCTGCTTGTTTGGAACAGACGGATGCAGTCACTCATCCCGTGCAGCTCCCAGCCTGGAAGTGAGCACCAGGCAGCACAGAAAAGAGCTGCCTTCCTTAATTACAGACCAGGAATATTTGTAAATAAATAAATCTACAGAATGCTTATTAAATAGGCCATTTCTTGGTAGGATCTGAGCAGATAGTTTTTCTCCCACGCACTGAAGGGAAGCCCAGGAGATGAATTTAAGGGCGTTGGGCAGGGGTGGGTGGATTCTGCCTCCTCTTTTCCTCTCCTCAGAAACAGCTCCAGGATTTGCAACCCAACTGGGACCTTTCCTCCCCACCAACAAAAAGTTCCCCCAAGTGTGGTGAGCAAGAGCAGCACTGGATAAAGCAGAGAGAGCTGGCTCTCAGATGGCACACTCCCTGCTCTGTTTAGATTTCAAATAGCTATTTGAGCCTTTGTTTTCTGTTCAAATAACCTCTTGTCACCCTCCAACGGGGGAAACTGAAGGTCTAGACAAATCAACTTTCCAAGGAAGCTCATGGCAATGTTATGCAGAGCAGAAGGAATTAAGGCTGCACAACCTCAGTGTGAAGCAGCTGCACTCGCTTCCAACACAGCAGAACTGGACTTGAACTAAAAATCCAGAAATAGTATTAATCCAGATATCAGTATTAAAAATATCAATAATGCCAGTCTTGAAAGATTAAAAACTGAATGATGACCCAACACAAATCTGTATCCAGCCCCTTAAAAAGAGAAGTTGTCAATTCTGACCGCACATAACACTCAAGCGACTGAGCATTGCACATGAAGCACTTCCTTATTTTTGCTGATTTCTGTAAATAAACTTCAAATTGAAAAATAGAGAATGACAAAACACCAGTTCCCAAGCAGTCCAAGATGTATTGCCTTAGCCTAGCCTGTGGACTGGAAAATGTAAAGATAAGAATAGGAAGAGAAGCCACAGTGGCAGTTTTCTCCATTCTGTTACAGTTAACTATTTTCATCTGACAAAAAAAATTAACTAAAATAATACCAACTGTTTGAGTTACAGTTACAAGGAACTCCTAAAAGACAAAAACCTGCACTGACCTCAGATATTATTCTGAGAGGTTTGGTTTTACTTCCTCTTTTTAAACATCTCCCAACAGCAGAATCACATGAGGACTGCAAGGTCTGATAGACATTTCAAAATAACTTAAGGATGTTGTGAATTTAGCACTATGTCCAAACTTATTCCCCCTCTTTTTTTCAATTTAGATTATTTCAAGTGGATCTCCTGCAATTACAATAAAGTGGTGATACAGCAACATTACAGAAACTGAACACTTCATTCTCTAGATTGTGCTCTCACAAGGAGACCATTTTCAAACTTCAACATGATCTTGGCTGAAGTAACTGCAAAATATTCAGAGCAAAGAGTGCAAGTAAAAAGTTTCACAGAAATTTCATCTGCAGTGCATGGAATAAACCCCCCTGCAATATTCTTATTTTGCACTTCCAACACAGTTCAGTATAGGTCTTAACAAAAATAAACCCCTTTAGGTACCAGAAAGTTTAGGCAAACTTGAAGCTAAAATTTGGAAGGTACTATTCATTATTAAAAAAAAATAATTTGAAAGCCCACAGTAAAAACCATTATCTTGAAGTTCTTGTGCCACTTCCCCTTGCTACAGCAGAGAATCACTCATTTATCTGCTACTGCACATGGTGCTTGTCCAGCAAAGGTAACAGAAAAATTGAAAGTTTGGCCAAGAGCCATAATGGCAACTCCCCTAAGCATTGGCATAGCTGGGAGTTATACTGGGGAAATTCAGAAGGCAGGAAAACAATAATGACAGAAGCCTTTTAACCACTCCAAAGACAGAAAGAGTGCATGTAAGTGAAAATCTCAAATAGATGTTGAGCTAATTATGCAGAGAACAGCACACAATTACAGCTGTAATTCCCCTTCCTCACTTGATAAAGCTTCCAAACATCTCAGAAAATAATTATCACACAGGAGAACAGCCACCATGAGCCACGTGCTGCTGCTGAATGCAAAACAAGAGAGGAAAATTAAACCAAACCAAACCAAAACAAGAATTGTGGCCAAGGTGGTAGGAGGTGACAGAGCAGAAACACTTCATCCCAAACTCACTCCACCATCCCAAACTCACCCCACTGTGACCCATATACCTCAGTAACCATGAAATCACTCCCAAAACAGATGGAGATGGAAAAACCCTCTGGCACGCCCTGCTGACCACACAAAAAGGCCCCAATAAAATTGCCTCACATGCAGGAGACAGCAGAGTTGCCACAATTAAGGTTTGCAGTTAACTATCTCTGTAGGCTGGGTAAAGAGACCATAAACTTGCCATGAAGGCCTCGTGTTGCTACTGAAATACCAAACTGAAGGATTTGGCAACTGAGCCCTCATGTATTATATTACCAGCAGCAGGGGAACCTTCTCAGCTGGTGGAGAGTTCCTGCATCAGCAATTCCTGACGGGCAGCTGGGCTGGGCCAGCCTCCTCTCCGTGTCCCCAGGGCAGTGAATTCTCTGCCTGATGACTAATTCATTACTTGGATTTGTGCTCAGGCAAGTCCAAGCCCACATCAGGCTCCTTCCAGTGCTGGATTTCTCCTGAGCTGGATGAACATCTTCTTCATCTCAGGTGCTACCACCACATCTACCCTGAGAGCAACACCTGGAACTGAACCTAGAGGATCTGCCTGAAAGGAGAAGAAACTGAAAGTGAAACTGGTACAGAACAATTCTAGCTGAGCTGCATTTGGATCTCTAACACAGGAGGGGAAATTTGAAAGCTCTTTTGGAACCTTTGAGGCTTGAGTTTAAAGTCCTATTTAACACCACTGGTAGCAAACTGATGTTCCCCTCCAAGAGGACATGGGTGCAGACAACCCCAGAGGCAAAATGATCCACCAGACTTGGATGATCTACTTCATAAATTGAGCCTTGCACCATGGTGGAAAGATTTTAAGATTTATAGCTGTGCCTTGCCTGCTCCAGTGCACACAAAAGATGATTGACAAACCTGTGAAAAATGCCAATCACTTGTTTTTAAAATTTTAAAAGTAATAAAATGGTTATAAAAATAGTAACACAATTACAGTAATAATAATTCGGACAATTTGAATTAGGACAATATGAGACAATAGAGACAAAGAGTTATGGACAGTCCGGGTACCTTTTCTGGGCAGCACGAGCCCGAAAAAGGACCCAGATTAACAGAGGATTAACCCTTAAAAACAACAACCTGTTGCATATTCATACACCTCTTTAGCGATGCGTAAATTCCATTTAAATACAGGATTCTCTCTGGTCAGTGTCAGCTTCTTCCTTCCAATCCCAACAGCGCCTTCGATGAGGGAAGAAGTTAATTTTTTCTGATAGTGGAGCAATAAATTCTCTTTGTCTGAAAGATTCAGGTGCCCTGTGGCTGCTATCTCGCTGCCAGTCCTTTCTTTAAACAAGTATCCTACATAGCATCGTTTCTGTTTGAACATTTTTTATAGCCTAAAACTATATTTAACACACTACTCAAGACAATTGACACAGCATCACTTTCTAACACAACACATATGATATTAATTTTAATATTTCCCAAAAGCCAGTCATAAAATACACATTTTTCACACGCAGCCACAAGGATTCTCCTTTCTGCAGAGGCAGCACATTCCTGCTCTCTGCGTGTTCCTACCTGCAGGGAGGGCAGGAATCGCTGGGGCTGGCCGGGTGTTTCAGGGCTCTGGAATCCTTTTGGGAAGTGGGAGAGCCTGCTGCTGGGAAAGCTGGCCCAGGAAGCCTTTAAAAAACAAACAAACACCGAGATTTAGAGAGAAAAATCCCAGCTCAAAGCCTGGCTTTGAAGGGAAATTCGGTTTTACTGAAAAGTCCTGCCGGCTGGGCTGGGAGCAGTTTGGGATCAGCTGTTTGATAACCATATCTCCCTTCCAGATGAGCCCAGATGCTTCTCCTGGTTATTGCTCAGTGGGTTAAAAAACCTGGGCTTATTTATGTCACCAAAAAATCCATCAGGACCTCTCAGCCCCCCAAAGAGTCAGGATGGAGCCACTGCCACCCCCAGAGGGTTTGGGGACAGCGTGGTGGCACTGGCTGCTGCTTTGCCATAATTATAATAACCCCACAGAGCCCATTAAACCCCCTACAAACACAGGGATTTGGGGAGAAATGAGGGATTTGGCACACACAGATTTGGGGGAGAACTTTTCCTGTGTCCCAGGAGGGAGTTCAGCCCAGCATTGTCCAGACAGGGCTCGGGGGACAATTTTCTGTCCTTGCCCTGCTCCAGGGAGCTCTGAGCATGTCACACATCTTTCACAGCCCCAGCCCTTTGCTCCTAGTTTGCCCACAGTTTTTTTGGGATTTTTTTGGGGGTTTTTTTTTGTGGCTTAATTCTTCACATGAAAAATGGATGGGATTCAAGAAGCGAGAGCTGGCTCTGGCTTTTACAAGGGATTAAGAAATCGTTTTCCAGGCTGCTTTCCTCTTTTTTACTGTGGGACCACAGAGTATCTCTGGGATCCTGCCGAGTCAGCACGGGGCACAGAACAGAATTGGCTTTTGTTGGGGTTTTTTGTTGGTTTTCTTTTTTTTTTGTGGTTACATCACCCAGAGAAGACAAAGTGATTCCCCATCACATGGAACTTGAAGGAAATTTCAAGGAAAGGAAATTTCAAGGAAATTTCAAGGAAAGAGGAAAGGAAAAAGGAAAGGAAAGGAAAGGAAAGGAAAATGGAAAAAGGAAAGGAAAGGGAAAAAGGAAATTCCTTGCCCTGGCAGGTGGAGATGCAGGGCTCCAAAAAGGTGCAGAAGCAGGTGCTGGTGTGAGCTCAGAGCTTTGAGCTTTTTGGATTTCCAGTGCTGCATTCCTGAATGTTGTGGTCAATTCGGTGCTGCTCCGTGTTTTTCCCATTAGCAAAGCAGAGCAGTAAATGCCTTCATTCCTCTCCTGAGCCAGCAGAGGATGTTTCTGCCCCACCAAATCGATCTGTCCTTCGGGCAGGGCTTGGAAGCAGCTCAGACACATTCCCCAGCTCCCAAATCGCCGTTTATGTCACGACATTGTCGCCTGGCCCCGGGGCAAACCACACCCGTTCACAGGACATTACCTGGACACCGATTTTTCCTGGCTGATCTGGTGCTGTGGAAGGGATTTTTTAAATAATTCTTTTGTTTTTCTAAGTCCTGGCTTGCAGCTGGCACATTTTGCAGCCTATCATGAGAAACAATCAAGTGATGGAATTATGGTGTCTCTTATAGACAGAGAGCACAGACCTTGTCCAAGGTTTGATTTTTCTCTTTGTGATGCTGAGATTTTAAATGTAAGGAAAAAAAACCCCTCCTATTTGAAGTGCCTTTTTAAGGAAAAGGCACTTTTCCTCCTATTTTAAGGAAAAACCCTCCTATTTGAAGTGCCTTTGAGCTGGCAGTTCAACAGAGAGCGCTGCTCATTTTTTGTTCTCTGCTGCCCAGTGCTTTGTGATAGAAAAAGAGGAAAAAATAAAATTAATTCTCAGCACTTGGGGGTGTGTTAAAATACCCCCAGTCTGGAGTTGAATTTGAAATTCATGAATTCCAGGGCTGAAAAAAAAAAAAAAAAATACAGTCTTTGTCTGGAGGACTTTGTGCCTCTGACATTAGCAGGACAAAACCTCCTGTGATTTTTGATGGGTTTGGCTGGGTGGAGAGATGAATGGTGGTGTTGTGTTGGGGATCTGTGTTGGGAATATCCAAATCCTGATGCCAGGAGACCTTCTGGACCCCTCCCACACGAGGAGCAGGAGGGGCTGGAGCAGAGAAATGCAGAATCAGAGGAATTGGATTATCTCTGGAAAAGTCCCTCAGAATCAGAGGAATTGGTTCAATTCTGGCAAAGTTCCTCAGAATCAGAGGAATTGGTTCAATTCTGGCAAAGTTCCTCAGAATCAGAGGGATTGGTTCAATTCTGGCAAAGTTCCTCAGAATCAGAGGGATTGGTTCAATTCTGGCAAGGTTCCTCCTGTGTGGATCAGAGTCGTGTGGGTTGGAGGGAGCTGCTGCATCCAGAGCATCCCAGAATTAATTAACTGTGACACAGAATTAATTAACTGTGCAGACAAAGAGTGTGGCTGGAGCGGGAAATGGATGTAAACATCCAGATATAAACATCAGCATTAGCAAGGAAGGGGAAATAGATGGAGAAATACCAGAGGCTGCTGGCTTGGGGTGTGTTTGTGGCTTTTTTATCCTTTTGTTGTCAGTGACACTCTTTATTTTCTGCTTTTTGCAGGTTCTGTGTGCTCATATTCAGGTGAGTGGCATCTCTGGAAATCTGCCAGGCTTTGTGATTATGAGAGGAGAGAGAGGGCACTGATTCCACGGCTTTCATTCCTAAATTCCATGGATTATCCATTCCATGCACTGGTGTCCCTAAACCTGGATTAAATTTGGGCTCAGGATTAGGAAGGATGGGCAGGACAGCTCAAGTGTGCAATCCTGATAAAAGACATGAATGAAATCTGTGGTTTAAAGTTTTATTTATTAGGAAAAGGTCCTTCCCCCTGAGGGGGCACTGCCCAGGCTCCCCAGGGAATGATGCCAGCCCCAAGAGCTCCAGGAGCATTTGGATCCCTCCCAGGGATGCACAGAGTGGGGTTGTTGGGGTGTTTATGCAGGGATAAGATTGGATCAGAGATTCCTGGGTCCCTTCCAGCTCAGGATTCTTTGATTCTCATTGATAATGCCCCGTGGTTGTTTTGAAACCAGAATCAAAAGCCTGCAGAGATTCCAGCAGCTCCTTCACACCCCATTAACTCCATAACCCTACAACTCTTTTCTTTTTCCTGTTTGCTCCTGGTTTTTCCAGTCCCAGCTGATTTCCAACACTCAGCCTGTCTGTGCTGAGCAGGCTCCCCTGGGAATGGTCCAAAAGCCAAGCCCCAAGAGCTCTACCAGCCCCAGGAGCTCCAGGAGCATTTGGATCCCTCCCAGGGGTGCACAGGGTGGGGTTGTTGGGGTGTTTATGCAGGGATAAGATTGGATCAGAGATTTCTGGGTCTCTTCCAGCTCAGGATTCTCCATGGCATTGTCCCGTGCTGGTCTTGAAACCAGAATGAGAACCGCGCAGAGATTCCAGCAGCTCCTTCCCACCCCATTAACTCCATGGTCCAAGAGCTCCAGGATGGCACTCTCAGGGATGCACAGAGTGGGGTTGTTGGGGTATCTGTTCAGGGATAAGATTGGATCAATGATTCCTGGATCCCTTCCAGCTCAGGATTCTCCATGCCGAATCAAAAGCACGCAGAGATTCCAGCAGCTCCTTCCCACCCCATTAACTCCATAACCCCACAACTCTTTTTTCTGCTGGTTTTTCCAGTCCCAGCTGATGCCTCCAACCCCTCCAGCAGCGTGGTGGTGTCCGTGCTGAACATCAGTGCAGCCCTGGGCTCGCAGGCCGTGCTGCCCTGCAAGAGCCACCGCATGGTGTGGACCCAGGACCGCCTGAACGACCGGCAGCGCGTGGTGCACTGGGACCTGCTCAGCTCCTACTTTGGGGACGGCAGGATGGAGAGGCTCTGTGACATGTACTCGGCTGGGGACCAGCGTGTCTACAGCTCCTACAACCAGGGCAGGATCCTCATGCCCCAGAATGCCTTTGCAGATGGGAATTTCTCGCTGGTGATCAAAGGTGGGGAGGGTTTTTCAGCCCCCTTTCGCTGGGTTTTGGTGGGAATGGGTGGTTCACAGGATGGTTTTTGATAAACAGGTGATTGAGGTGTTAGGGCATGGGTTGGGCTTGATGGTCTCTAAGGTCTTTTCCAACCCGGTCATTCTGTGAATTCTGTGAATATCAGGTTAATAAGTCGAATTCTCAGGAGGAATTTTAGGGTTTGGGACTGCCCAGGGAGGTGGAGGAGACCCCATCCCTGGTCTGGGAGCAATTTTAGGTGTTCCTGGCTGTCCTTGACACTTGGAATTCAGGGTTTGAGAGCAATCTCAGTGCACTGGTTTTGGTGGGAATGGCTGGTTCACAGCATGTTTTTTGATAAATGGCTTGTGGTTTTATTGAGGTGTTAGGGCATGGGTTGGACTTGATGATCTCAAGGTCTCTTCCAACCTGGTCATTCTGTGAATTCTGTGGGTACCAGGTTAATAAGTCAAATTCTCAGGAAGAATTTTAGGGTTTGGAAGGAACTGCCCAGGGAGGTGGGGGAGTCCCCATGCCTGAATTTCTCTCTCTGCAAATGACACAAATCATCATTGTCTCAGTATAAATCACTGAATTCCTCTCTTTTCCCTGCTCTCCAGGTGTGGCAGAGAGTGATGCAGGCACATATTCCTGCAACCTTCACCACCACTACTGCCACTTATATGAGACTGTGAAAGTCCAGCTGGTCATCGCCAAGAAAGGTGGGTGTGGGGACAGCTCTGGTTTTACAGGTGCCACAGGAGGCTTGGGAAGCAGCAGCAGGAAAACCTGGAGCTCCCTGTGCTGTTTGCTGCCTGCTTCCCTGGTTTTCAGAGGGTTTATTTACAAAAATCTCATTTTCCTTGGCCTGCTCAGCCCAGTGTTTGCTCTTGGTCATCACCAAACTGTCCCTGCTGTAGCAGCAGCACATCCCTGGTGACAATTCCCTCCTGGTGACAGTCCCACCCTGGTGACAATCCCCTCCTGGTGACAGTCCCCACCCACATCTCAGCCACAAGCACCAGCCTGTTCTCTTGCTGCTGAGCTTATCCTATCCAGTCTGTACTAAAACCCCACCTTAAGCCCAGCTCTAAAATCCAGCTGTTGGCAGCTGCAGGGAGTCCCACCCACCCACACAGGCACCCCTGAAAAATCCATTTAAACCTTTGGGTGACACCAGTGGAGCTGCTGGGGTGGGAGTGCATCTCCTCTGCTGCAATAAAAACACCCTGAGAGCCCCAAGCTGCTCCTCTGTGCTCTGGCTTCCTCTGTTATTCCTTTTTCAAGAGCCAAAATCAGAGCAGCTCCTCCAGTAATTAGGGCCTTTGTGGGTAGGAAAGCATTTCCTGCTCAGGGGATTGGGATGAGGATCCTCGTTCCATTCTTAGCCTGTGGAGGGAATTTGCTTCCTGCTCTCTGAAGCAGGAGATTAACTCTGAGTTGGAAGGAGGAGAAAGCGGCATTGGCTCATGAAATGGCCAAGGGTGTTAGAGGATTAAGGTTTTCTTTTTACTAATAGCTGAAATAAATGTGAAAAAGCCAGGGTTGTTAATGTTAGTGCATGTTCAGGTTGTGCCACGTGGCACTTTTAAGATTTTGACCTTTTAAGATTTTGGGAGGGGGTGTGTTATAGGATTCCAATCTTGTGGAGTTTTAGGATTCCATGAGAGCAATCTCAGGTGTCTCTGGCTGTCCTTGACACTCTGTGTTGAGTGGGAATTTTGCATCGACCACATCCACAAGATCGTGGTGTCTGACAGCAAATTGGCCCAAAATTTTGCTGATTTTGGCCAAGGAAAGGAAACCTGGGTGATGCCTCAGGTTTAGATTTTCTGCTTTTCAGATTCTGTGCTGCTTTAGTGCATAGTTCTGAGTGTTATATTATGGGATGGTGAGCTCTGTGCACAGAGCAGGGAGACAAAACAATTCCTGCTCCAGCTGGGACCAAGCACAAATGATCCAAATCTCAGCCCAGGAGCATAAACCACGTGGGCTGGAGAGAGAAAAACAAGGATGGGACTGCATGGGCTAAAGCTGGAATTGGACAATGAACTGCAAGATGCAAATGGACTAAAACTTATAATTTTGTGACTGATCATCCATTTTTTGGGACCATTTTGGTTCATTTTGGGACCATTTTGATTCAGGGTGCAGCCCTGGCTGGGCTTTTGTGCTGCTCAAGGTGGATCCATTGAGGAGATCCTTTTCATAAATCCCTGCTTTATTTTTAAACTCTGTTCTAGGTTTTTTAAGTTTGTTCTATGTCAGCCTTCACAAAGCATCACGGGAAGAAAACTTAAGTAGATTTTGAGGGGGGAAAAAAGGAGAAATGGGGCAAAACCGGTGGAGCAAAAGGAGCAAACCCATTCCAAGGTTGTGTTCCCTCCCAGGCTCTTGTGCTGTGGATCCATTGAGGAGAAACTTCTCATAAATCCCTGCTTTAATCTTTAAATCTGTCTAGTATGTTCTAGGCCAGCTTCACTCCAAATATTTCCAAGAAGCTGCTGCTCAGGTTGAAGTGTGTTTTCCTCTCCCTGTCTCCCAGGTTTTTCCTCCCGATTCCAAGCTGCTGCTTTATCCTAATGCCCAACCCTTGGGCAAAATCAGGGCGCTGCTGCTGCTGCTGAGGAGACAACATTCTTAAACTCTACCCAGCCTCTGTTCTAGCTCAGCCTACAAAAAGCATCACGGGAAGGAAATTTAAGTAGATTTTGTGGGGAAAAAAAAGGACAAGTGGGGCAAAACCGGTGGAGAGAACCCATTCCAAGTTGTGTTCTCCAGCAGGCGAGGAGGCCAGGCTCTTGTGCTGCCCGAGGTGGCTCCGTGGAGGAGATCCTTGTAATAAATCTCTACTTTATTCTGTAATTCTGTCCAGCCTCTGTTCTAGGTCAACCTACACAAAACATCACAGGAGGAAAACTTAATTATGTGGGAAAAACAGGATGGGTGGGACAAAACCGGTGGAGCAAACCCGTTTTAAGGTTGTGTTCCCCGCAGACGAGGAGCCCAGCGAGTACTGGGACGGCGAGAAGCCGGTGCTGGTGGCCCCGGAGGGCAGCACGGTGACGCTGCCGTGCGTGAACCGGCAGCACATCTGGACGGAGCGGCACAGCGAGGAGGAGCAGCAGGTGGTGCACTGGGACCGGCAGCCCCCGGGCGTGCCCCAGGACCGCGCCGACCGCCTGGTGGATCTGTACGCGTCCGGCGAGCGCCGCTCCTACGGGCCCCAGTTCCTGAGGCAGAAGATGAACGTGAGCCGCGGAGCCTTCGGCCTCGGGGACTTCTCGCTGCGCATCTCGCGCCTGGAGAGCGCCGACGAGGGCACCTACTCGTGCCACCTGCACCACCACTACTGCGGGCTGCACGAGCGCAGGATCTACCACCTGGCCGTCACCGAGCCGCAGAGGGACAGCAGGGTGGTCAACATCACGGTGCCTGCCGCAGGTGAGTGGTGTCATTGTAGAAATGGGCACTGAGGGTGGAGAACATCATGGTCCCTGCTGCAGGTGAGTGGCCTCTGGTGTTCCTGTAGAGATGGGAACTGAAGGTGGTGAACATCACAGTCCCTGCTGCAGGTGAGTGGTGTCATTGTAGAGGTGGACAGGAAGGTGGTAAACATCATGGTCCCTGCCGCAGGTGAGTGGCTTCTGGTGTTCCTGTAGAGATGGGAACTAAAGGTGGTGAACATCACAGTCCCTGCTGCAGGTGAGTGGTGTTCCTGTAGCTTCTGGTGTTCCTGTAGAGATGGGAACTGAAGGTGGAGAACATCATGGTCCCTGCAGGTCCCTGCAAGTGAGTGGTCCCATCAGGTCCCTGCAGGTGAATGGTCCCATCAGGTCCCTGCTGCAGGTGAGTGGTGTTCCTGTAGAGATGGGAACTAAAGGTGGTGAACATCACCAGGCACAGCATGGTCCCTTCTCCAGGTGAGTGGCCTCTGGTGTTCCTGTAGAGTTGGGCACTGGACGTGGTGAACACCACAGTCCCTGCTGCAGGTGAGTGGTGTTCCTGTAGAGATGGGCACTGAGGGTGGAGAACATCACGGTCCCTGCAGGTCCCGGCAGGTGAGTGGTCCCATCAGGTCCTTGCAGGTGAGTGGTGTCTGCTGTCCCTGTAGAGACGGCACTGTTACAGTTATCACATTAATTTAAAGGCATGCTGTGGGTTCTCAGCTTGCTTTTTCTGCCTCTGTTGAGGTTGGGATTGAAGGCACTTGAGACCATGGTTTGCATTCAGATTCAGGTGTTTGTTATTTCTTATCTGTGTTACGGCCTCACAGCAGGGAGTTCTGCAGTTCTTCATCAAGAAGGCACAAAATGTCCACTATCTTTTGTTACAAGGCCTTTTAAGGCTAAACTATCCAATTAAGTAATTACACCTCAATTATTTTTGCTTTTAACCCAATAATTAATCTCTCACTTTCAACCCAATAACTAATCCCTCACTTTTAACCCAATAATTAATCCCTTTTCTGCCCAATTACACAAAACCACCCAAACTCATGAAGAAGAAGGTGAAGAACAACCTGCCTCCGCCCTAAATCCTCCATCTTGCTTCATATTTATTTCTATATTCTAAAACCCCAAACTCTCAGTTTTCCACCCTGTGATATTACACATTTCTAACCAAGTCCACACCCACAATCCCAGTTCTATAATTCCATTCTGGAAGCTTCTCCACAGCCCCAGGTCAATGCTGTGCTCTCCAGGGGCTCAGAGTCTGTCTGTACAGAAAGTTTGAATTTCTCAGCCCCCAGGGTTCCAACAGAATGGGACCACAACCATACAAAGAACAATTTATTGCTCAGATAAACATCAGAGGCTGTGAGATTTCCAAGAGCAAGCAGCCAGCCACAGCTCAGGAGAGTCACAGGTTCTTCATTACGAGGCAATATGGAGCTTTTTAACCCAGTGTTGCCACAGGATTTATTTTGCTTTTCTCACCTATCACCTTTCCTTACTGCCCCAGGGCAGTTCTGCACTGCTGGCAGCCCCTGAGGAAAACAAGCTGGCTTTGGTTTGTATTTTTATATTTTGTATTTTTATATTTTGTATTTTTAACTTTTTTTGGATTTTTTTCCCTTTTTATTGGCTCTCTTTCCTCCATGCTTTTATGGAGGTGTGGGCAGGGGGTTGATGCAGCCCTGCCTTTGCTCTCCCAGCTCCTCCCAGCAGAGTTTCTCTCCCCTTTGCACGGATGTTTGGGCTGTGCAAGGTGCCAGACCATGCAGAATCAACCACCAGGAATTTTCTTTCCTCCACCCCTTTCTTTTTCTTTTTTTTTTTTTTTTTTTGTGTGTATGTGCCATAAACCAATTTTCATATTTTCCACTGCACTGAGCTATCATCTGTCAGCCTGTCCAAACTCAAAACCATCACACTTCGTTCAGGCAGAAAAAGAAAACAAAAACCCCAAGTTTAACATATATATATTTTTAAAGTCTTTTGGGTGTAATTCTTTATTAACACTTTAAAATATTCATTGTGTTTTAATATTTATTGGCTGTTTAATACAGAATTTTGATTCACTTCATACATTTTTAAGTAGGTTTATTTTTATTCTCCTGTAAGAAATCGGCTTTCTCAAGTCATAGAGACCTAAACTTTTCCCCTGGGGCTAAAGTTGGCGTCCAGAAAATTCAGGCAGTGCTGAGAGGCGTGGCTGGAGACCAGAGCATCCAAATATCAGAGTTCCTGCACACAGCCCTTGAGCTTATCCACGGATGGAAGCCAGATTTTGTTTCCAGGGTAGTTTCCCCAGTTATCAAATGGGACACATCCCATTGCCTAAAATTATTAAATCTCTGTTTCCACTCTTTGTTTTTGCAGTGTTCTCCTCAGTGCTGCCTGAAGTTTAAACCCAAGTTCTGTGGGAAAGCAAAAATCCAGGAATAGAAATTGCTGTGTTTGCTGTGGCACCATCTCATTATGGCAGCAATAATGAGCCAGGGGTGGGACCGGGCAGAGCTGTCACATGTGCTGTTTGCAGCTTTGCAAGTGGCTTTCCCGGTTTGAATTGTTGTTTTTCAGCCTGGCAGGGTGGAAATCCCATGGTTTTTCCAGCTCTGTGTGCAGGGAGAACTGGAAACCCCAGCAGAAAGCAGAGTGGAGCACTGGGCCACCAGAACAGAGCACGTTGCTCAAGGTTTTTGATTTTCTAGGAGTGCTGTTGGCATTGGCAAACCATCGGCTCTGGTTTCAGAGTGTTTATTTCCACCCACTCTTGCTTGATTTAATTTGATTTTCACTGGGTTGGTGTTTTTAAACATTGGAAACAAACTGCCCAAAAACCTGGAGGCAATCCCAGTGCCAGAAGTGCCAGGACACATCTGTGAAGGGTGCTGTGGCTTTTGGGCTATTTTTTAGATTTTATTTCCCCCACTTTTGCCCTTATTCTCTCTGGGGAATTTGCAGGGGAACTCCCAAGGGAATGGGAGGTGAGGGCTCCATCCTGATCTTGCCTGGTGCTCTGTGAAAATTCCCTGGAAGGGGTTGAAGGTTGATTTAATTTGATTTTTGCTGGGTTGGTGTTTTTAAACATTGGAAACAAACTGCCCAAAAAACTGGAGGCAATCTCAGTGCCAGAAAAGTCAGGACACATCTGCTGAAGGCTGCTGTGGCTTTTGGGCTATTTTTGAAGTATTATTTCCCCAATTTTCCCTCTTATTCCCTCTGGGGAATTTCCAGGGGGCTCTCCCAAGGGCTCCATCCTGTTCTTGCTGGTTCTCTTTGAAAATTCTCTGTATTGGGAATCTCTTCAGCTCAATTTTGAAGGAAAAACCCCTCTCCCAGCAGAGCCCTGTGGGATTCCATCCATGCCTGGCCTGCCTTTGTCCATTCCTCTCACTGCTGCAAGCAGAGAAGTCACTTCCTCTTTACATGTGTAAAGCATTGACCTATTTATTTGAGATCTACAAAAGAAAAATGTTCCACGTAAAAGTTCTGAGCTCCCCTTTCCTGTGCTGTGGAGCAGAAATCCTGCTGCACCCTCCAAAGGAATGGAATCTTGGCTTTCCTCTGCTTTTTTAGGGGGGTTTATTTATTTTATTGATTTTATTTCGTTTCAAAGGAAGCTCATTTTTTTGGCTCTGAAAACTCTTCCCACTCCATAAATTACAGCCCTTGGCAAGGAGGGGCTGCTGGCTGGAGCCAGAGCAGTTTGGAGTTTGTGCTGAAAGGGACCCAGAGGAGCATTTTGGGACCTTCTAGAAGGTTTGGGGCTGACATTCCCCCCTGAAAGAACACTTGGGATCCTGTGAAACCCTGGGAATTATGATAAATAATAATTTAGGCACTGATTAATTATTGCAATTCAGAATTTCTCCCTGAGCATTCCCAACTGGCATTGTGGAACCCTCTGGAAGGTTTGGGGCTGAAATTCCCCCCTGCAAGAACACTGTGAAGGCCAAGGATCCTGTTAAATCCTGGGAATTGTGATAAATCATAATTTAGGCACTGATTAATTCTTGCAATCCAGAGTTCCTCCCTGAGCATTGTGGGGCTCTCTGGAAGGTTTGGGGTTGGTTTTTCTCTGGAATTCTCTTTGCAAGATCACTCTGATGGTCAGGGATCCTGTTAAACCCTGGGAATTATGATAAACCATAATTTAGGCACTGGGAATTATGATAAATCATAATTTAGGCACCGATTAATTCTTGCAATTCGGAATTCCTCCCTGAGCATTGTGGGACCCTCTGGAAGGTTTGGGGCTGAAATTCCCTTTGCAAGAGCACTCTGATGGCCAGAAATCACTCATCCCAGGGAAGGGATCCTATTAAGCCCTGGTAATTGTGATAATTCATAATTTAGGCACGGATTAATTCTTTCAATTTGTAATTCCCACCTGTGACCTCACTCCCAGTTCTCCTTCCCTCAGATCCCAACGTGGTCAGGGGCCACAATGTCATCAATGTCATCATCCCTGAGGGCAGGATGCACTTCTTCCAGCAGCTGGGCTACATCCTGGCCACCCTGCTGCTCTTCCTCGTCCTCCTCATCATCGTGGCGCTCGTCACCCGCAGGCGCCGGCACAGAGGTGAGCCCAGGGAGATCCTGGGGTAATTCCTGCAAGGAGCAGGGAGCCCCTCTGGAACACCAGGAACCTGCCCAGGGGGAGGATTTAAAGGCTGGGCTGGTGTAAAAATATCCAGGTTTTGATTTTATGGAGTTGTTTGGGTTGGAAAAGACCTCCAGGGTCATCAAGTGCAGGTTTTGGATGAATCCCACCCATGATTTGCTGAGTTGCCCCACAGAAGGGAGAAGAAAAACCCTTCACAAATGGGATTTATTCCTTGGGAACTCAGGTGTCCAGGATTTGCAGGGCTGGTGAGGTGCAAAAATGTCCAGGCTTGATTTTATGGAGTTGTTTGGGTTGCAAAAGACCTCCAAGGTCATCACATCCAGAAGCCCACTCCAGATTTGCTCTGCAGAAGGGAGAAGAAATCCCTTCACAATTGGGATTTATCCCTTGGGAACTCAGGTGTCCAGGATTTGCAAGGCTGGTGAGGTGTAAAAATGTCCAGGCCTTGATTTCATGGATTTTTTGGGGTTTGAAAAGATCTCCAGGATCATCACCTCCTGTAGAAAGTAGAAGCAAAGCCCTTCACAAAAGGGGATTTAAGCCCTGGGAGCTCAGGTGTCCAGGATTTGCAAGGTTGGTCTGGTGTAAAAATGTCCAGGTTTTGATTTTGTGAAGTTGTTGGGGTTGGAAACTCCTCAGAACTGGTTTTTGGTGCCACTCAAAAACACCAACCCCAGGAATGGGCCTGGACTGGCTGTGACTCCTCATTCTGCTTTTTCCTCCTGCTCAGGTTATGAGTACAACGTGAAGAAATATGGAGAGTAAGTATAATAAATTTAAATATAATTAATATTATTAATTAGAAATATGGAGAGTAACTATAACCAATTTAAATATTATTAATTAGGTTTAGAATGCATTTAAGTGAAATCATTTAAATGTCTTCCTCAGCTAAGAGCCTAAACCAGCTGGAAATCTGGTTGGGAGGAGGAAGTGGGAGGAGAAAATGGTTTGTGGGGCTGATTTGCAATTGAATTTCCTCTTGTTACTCTTTGGGATCTGATTGAGGGGTGAAGCTTCTGTGAGATGTTCTTGGGAGCTGGTGGGGAAGGAATAATGCCCAGATCTGCTGGGAAATGGGGCCAAGATCACGGAGCTGGGCTCCTCCAGACTTTGTTTTATGGGATTAAAGTGGAAAAAAAAGGAAATTTCAGGATTGGCTGCCCATTGTTCTAAGACCAGGACAAATAAGTGGGAAAAAATTAAAAATTAAATAAATTCTCTAAAGAATTAGAAAAGCTAATGGGAAAAAGTGTGAAAGGAGCCAGATATTAAAAGATGAGACATTTCCATTTTCCACCTTTATTCCCTTTTCAGGAAGGATGTGAACCTTAAAGAATTCACAGTGGACACCACAGATCTGACCCCACACAAAAGTGAAGACATCAGGCTGGGTAGGTATCCCTGGCACCAAACCAGGTCAGAACCCTGGAAATCTGAAATTTCCAATGGCACCTGGATACTTGGAAGTGACTTAACCCATTCTTTACCCTGTGGAGGTGGGCATGGCCTTTATTTGACCAAAATTGGGTAAGGAGAATCCTGAGTTAGCTGAGTTCATGGTCTCCACCTTCTGTTGAAGCCACTTTGGTTTAACTTTCTGATTTTCTCCTCCCTGGATGTCAAATCCTTTGGTTTAACTTTCTGGTTTTCTCCTCCCTGGATGTGAAGTAATTTTTTTAAATTTTCTGGTTTTCTCCTCCCTGGATGTGAAATAATTCAGGGAACATTTGGCCCTTCTGTCAAGATCTGTGGTAGCAATTAGGGCAGATAAACAGAGAGTGAGAGGGAGAAAATCTGAGATAGAAAAGAGAAAATACAAATCCCCCTGGAAGTCGTAGTAAAATAAAAGGGCAGAGGGGAAGGAAGCTCATCTCACACTGTGTTTTTTAGGATTTATAGGATGGATTTTGGGAATTTCCAACATTTCTGAAGGTAGATGCTGCTCCTTGCTGGTGTTTGAAGGTGCAGCCTGGAGTTTATTGTGTCAATAATTGATCAGGGCTTGGTTCTGGCTGGGATTTGGAGTGAATCCATTTAAAAACTGCTGCTGTCTGCACCACCCTGAGCTTCCTGAAGCCTTGCCATGATGCCAAGTTTACCCCAGCTGGATAAACCAGGAATTTATAAATATAAAGGGAAAAATTATAAATAAAATTATATATATATAAAAATATATAAAATTATATATAAACATATATATACACATATATATGTATATATACATATATATACACATATATACACACACACATATATATATATAAATTATAAAGGGACAAATATTTGTCCCTTTGGTTTTTTTTATTTGCATCCCCAATAAAGGCAGAACCTTTAAAGAAAAAGCTGACAAACCCAAGAATTGCTGTAAAGGCCCCAGCAAACAAAAAAATTGGAAGTAAAGAAAGGAATTGCAGAGGGTGGGCTGCAAAAATCTAGGTTTTTTTATATAATAATAATATATATTAATATATTATATATTAAAATATTATATTATTATGTTAATTTTAATAGTTTTAATATTATATTATATTTTATTATTATAGTATACATAAATTATTATTATATATTATATATATTATATTATACATTATACATTATACATTATACATTATATATTATATTATAATCTAGATAATTAATAATCAGTCACCTCCAGGTGAGCTTTGAGGAGACAATCCAGAGCTGGAAAGATCGGTGAACTGAAGTTTTCACAACTGATTATTGCCAGGGGCTAAAATGAACTCAGAGCTGTTTTCCTGCTGAGTAACTCCACCAATAATTCCTAGAAATCAGAGGTGCCAGACCCAGAGCACAGCGAGGAAGGGCTGATCACATCTGTGTTGCTCATCAAATCTTGTTTTATTTTAATATCCTGTGTGAATTCTGCTCCTCCCTCGCACAGATTACAAAAACAACATCCTGAAGGAGAAGGCTGAGCAAGCCAGAAGCTCCCCAGCCAAGAACATTGATTTAGACAAAGGTAATCATCACTTTCTTCCCTTTAATTGGTGGCTGTTCTGATGGGAACAGCCCATCAGTGAGTGACCAAACCATGCCAAAAAGGAATGAGAAACCTCATGGCAAAAGCAGGAATGAGCAGGCAGCTGCATTCCCATCCTTTCATCATGGAGCCACAAGATGCAAGCAGTGATTTGGCTTTTAAAAGCTTTGGGCGTGGCACAAATTGGAATTTTTCTTGATTTCCACAAGATGAAAGCAGTCATTTGGCTTTTAAAATCTTTGGGCATGGCACAGATTGGAATTTTTCTTGATTTCCACAAGATTTGGCTTTTAAAAGCTTTGGCCATGGCAAAATTTGCCACGGCCAAATCCACAAGATTTGGCTTTTTCTTAAAAGCTTTGGCTATGGCACAAATTGGAATTTTCCTTGATTTCCACAAGATGCAAGCAGTGATTTGGCTTTTAACAGCTTTGGGCATGGCACAGATTGGGATTTTCCTTGTGATCAGCCCTGGGATTCCATGACTCACTCCAGGGCAATGGGGATTTAATAAATGGGGCTGAAATGACCCCAAGCAGGGGATGGAGCGCCCAGGAGCTGTCCCTGATGGAATTCTCCTGGAATTTTCTCCTGCAGGGTGGGTCTGGGCAATAATTTACCCTCAATCTCTCTCACTGAGGGAGCTTTTTGATAGCAGGGTTCTGGGTGATTGCAAATGCTCACCCTATAAAAATCCATATTTTTGTGCTTCTTTGAATGGTTTTAAATCTCTCTCCAGGTGTGCTGACCTCCCTTTCCATTTGCTTTCAGATTTCAGGAAGGAATATTGTAAATGAAGATGCTCCCAAGCTGCTGGCTGGACCAGAAGCTTCCATCCAAGATAGATAACGTGGAAAAGAGATGGTTTTTCTTAATTCCATCTTAATTCCATCTCCCTCCAGCTCCCACAGAATTTTTTCCACATCCACTTTTTTCTTTTTTTTTCCCCACACAAGGGTGCAAATTCTTCATGGAAGAGTTAAACTGTCTTGTGTGCATTTATGGGGTTGGGTTGCCTTTTCTCCTTCCTCTGCTCTCCCAACCCTCCCTCCTCCTTTCCCTTTTCTCTCTTGACAATTATTGTTGGATTTTATGCATCAATGATTTTTATGAGCTGAATCAGCGGAGGTTTTGCTTTGATGTTTCAATGACACAAATCCTGCAGCATTTCCATACTGTAGGAAATTCCATTTATAAGAATCACTACGTCACCATACTGTGTTACATGGTTTTTAAACCCTAAAAACATTTCAATCTCGCTTATAGTTTCTATATTCTCAAAATCTTTTGCCAGGCAATCATATCTATAAGCCTTTCCTGTCTCATCCTCCCCAACATTTCACCCGTCCTGATGAACAACTAAAATATTAGACACCGTCTTACTCGTAATTCTTTGCACACATTGAATTATACAGGGTACTGCTACTAAAACGGCAATTATTACTATCAGAATAATCAATAGTCTATTTTACAGAGTTCCTTTAGGCAAGGTGCAAAAGCTCCAACACTCAAACAAAGTTTTACCCTTAAATCCCCAAAAATTGAATTAAAAAAAAAAAATCAAAATTTCTCATTAAAAACCCCAAATTTCACCCCCAAAACCCTGAAATTTTGGTTCAAAATCCCCAAAATTTGAATGAAAAAAAAATCAAAATTTTCACCTTCCAGGGTGAAAATTATCAAAAGATTTTTTTGAGTTTTCTAATTTTGGGA
>JAWWMS010000080.1:6391646-6422824 GCA_035048045.1 Chlorospingus semifuscus
AAGGGAAAGGGAAAGGGAAAGGGAAAGGGAAAGGGAAAGGGAAAGGGAAAGGGAAAGGGAAAGGGAAAGGGAAAGGATTGCCTTCTGAATTCCTGCTGGAAGGGATTTTTTAGGAATTCCTCACTCAGTGGAGTTTATTCCCTATGAATTCCTGCTGGAAGGTTTTTTTTAGGAATTCCTCACTCACCCAGTGGGGTTTATTCCCCTCTGAGTTCATTCTGGAAGGGATTTTATAGGAATTCCTCACTCAGTGGAGTTTATTCCCCTCTGAATTCATTCCGGAAAGGGTTTTTTAGGAATTCCTCATTCAGGCGTTGCCATCACAAGGTACCAAAACTCTGCTCTGACTGTGGCACTCCTGATTTATGGTCCATCCAAAAGGGGAGAGATTTGGCAGCTGGGAACAGCTGGGAACAGCTGGAACAGCTCAAGGGAGCTCCAAACCCCTCCTTTCCAGCTGGGAGAGGCTTTTGTGGAGATTTTAGGGTGGGAGAGGCAGAAATCAGCCGGAGCTGGAGCTGGCAGAGGCACAGGAAGAGGGAGAGAAGCTTCCGGAAGCATTCCTGCTCCTGCTGCAGGGATCTGTGCCCTGGGAGCTGGCTGGGATCCCACTGGGATGAGCTCACTCGGACCTGGAGCTGCTCTGGGGCAGCTGGGGAAGAGAAAATCTCCAGGATGATTTTTAGATGGTGGCTGAGAGAGGCTTTATGTATCATTTTTGGCCTAATTTTCTAATTTTCGGCATAATTTTTTATATAATTTTCTATTTTTCTGCATAACTTTTTGCCTAACATTCTATTTCTCAGCATAATTTTCTGCCTAATTTTCATCATAATTTTCTGGCCTAATTTTCTTTATAATTTTCTTCATAATTTCCTGCATCATTTTTTGGCTTGATTTTCTATATAATTTTCTATTTTTCTGTGTAATTTTCTGCCTAATTTTCTATATAATTTTTGGCCTAATTTTCTATATAATTTTTTCTGCATAAATTTCTGCCTAGTTTTCATCCTAATTTCCCGCATCACTTTTTACCTAATTTTGTATTTTTGACATAATTTCCTGCATAATTTTTTGCCTAACTTTCTATTTTTTGTCACAATTTCCCCTGGATCCCTTTCCCAGTGATCCTTTCCCTGGATCCCTTTAGGATGCAGCTGCTCCTGGCTGGAACTGGAGCCATAACAAACTCACAGCTCGTTATCTCTGGGGCTATAAAACCATTCCTGGTGGGATTTTGGCCACGTTTTGGGTGATTTTTGCCATTTCTGAGGCAATCCAAATGCACAGAGCGGGCCTGTGGGGATCTCTGAGGGAGCTCAGCCTCGTCTGGCAGTGGGAAGGGCTTGGGGGGAGGCCAGGGATTGTTGTGCAAAAAGAAAAAGGAAAAAATCCTGGCAGGGCTTCAGCAGGAAGGGAGAGTGGCAGGAAACGCTCGGGGCACGGGGCCAGGACAGGCTCAGGCTGGGACAGAGCTTCATTCAGAGCTTTTTGGGGTGAAAAGAGCCAGTTCTTGGCCAGTTCTGGGACAGAGCTTCATTGAAATCGTTTTGGGGTGAGAAGAGTCAGTTCTTGGCCAGTTCTGGGGGTAGAGCTTCTTTCAGAGCATTTTGGGGTGAAAAGAGTCAGTTCTTGGCCAGCCCTGGGGACAGAGCTTGATTCTAATTATGCAAATATTCATTTTGGGGTGAAAAGATTCACTTCTTGTCTGGGCTGAGCATGGCTGGGGTTTGTTCAGGAGGCACAGATGGGATGGGATGGGATCCATGGGATGGGAATGGATTCTCATTCCCACATTCCTCCAGGATGGAGCAGAATTGGGACAGAGCTTGATTCAAATCATTTTGGGGTGAAAAGATTCAGTTCTTGGCTGAGTTGGGTCCTGCAGATCCATGGGATGGGAATGGGAATGGGGATGGGATCCATGGGATCCATGAGATGGGAATGGGAATGGGAATGGGAATGGGAATGGGAATGGTGGGGAGCAGATGTGGATTCCCATTCCCAGATTCCTCCAGGATGGAGCAGCATTGGGACATCACCTTATTTCAATTATTTTGGGGTGAAAAGATTCAGTTCTTGGCTGAGTTGGGTTCCTGCAGCTGGGAGAGGCTGAGAGTCCCTGGGATTTGCTCAGGAGGCACAAATGGGATGGGAGTGGAGATGGAATGGGATGGAAATGGGAATGGGATGGAAATGGGAATGGGGATGGGAAGAGGGATGGGATGGGATGGGATTTATAGGATAGAATGGGAATGGGGTGGGATGGGAATGGGAATGGGAATGGGGATGGGAAGAGGGATGGGATAGGATTTATGGGATAGAATGGGAATGGGGTGGGATGGGAATGGTGAGGAGCAGACATGGATTCCCATTCCCGGATTCCTTGGGGATGGTGCTGAGGTGGCATTTCCTCATCCCTGAGGAGTCATCCCAGGTCCCCAGGCTGCTTGTGTAACTCTGCCTTTCATCTCTGACACGCTGGGAGCAGTGGGAGGATGGAAATTTGGGAGTGGAGCTGGCACAGCCTCAGCTTGTCAGCAGTGAAACTGGGATTCCTCAAGGGAAGCAGGATCTGTGGGATCTGCAATTCCATCAGTCAGCAGGAAAAGGACGTTTTAACCCCAAAAATCCGGTGCTGTGCAATTCCTTCAGTGAGCAGGAAAAGGATGTTTTAAACCCCAGAAATCCAGTGCTCTGGAATTGTGTCAGTTAGAAGGAAAAGGACATTTTAAACCCCAAAACCCCAGGGATGGACTTGGGCATGGTGTGCCCTCGAAGGGTGGGAAATCAGGGGTTGATCAGGCCCTGAGATGCAGAAAGAAAAATCCCTGAGCAGCAGAGCCAGGTGTGTGGGAGGATTTGGGATTGAATTTTGGGATCTTTTTGCTTTCCACTCCCAGCTTATCTCAGAGTTCCTCTCCCCAAGAGCTTCCTTAGGATATAAAAGTACCTGAAAAATGCTGGATAAATGTAATTTCCTTTGCTTCCTGGATCTCCGTTACAACCAAATAAATCCCTGGGATCTCTGCCCTTGCATTCAAACCCTTTTAACCTTTTCCATCAAGCCCATACCATAAAAAAAGCTCCAATTTTTGCACCTTGTGTTCCCCAGCCCCAAAAACATCTCCCTCCTCCACAGAGCCCAAATTTATCCATGGGTTGGGATAAAAATAGGCAGTAAATTATAGATGAATAAATCATAGAACAGATGAAGGAAGATGAACGTAAATGAATAAATGATAGAATTATACTAAATTACAGACAGGAAATCTGCTGCCTGGATTGCAGATTCCACAATGGCTTCCCTGGAAAGACAATGATTCCCAGGAAATCCAGCTCTTCCCTCTTTTCCAGCTGTTCTTTGTGCCCAGCTATCAGCAGCACGAGGAAACCGAGTGGAAAAATTGAATCTGGCAGCAGATGCATGAAGGCACACGAGCCCCAAACCCAGGCACCAAAAATAGCTGAAAGAGGGGGGAAAAAAACCTGAAAAGAGCCTTTTTAACGATTCCTTTTCTTTCCAAAGCTTTGCCCCCGGGCACAGCCACGCTGCTGTTTGTGTGTGTGGGAGGCAGAGCAGAGTGGGAGAGCTGCTGTTTCTTTATTTTATATTTCTTTGGTTTGTTATTCCATGGAAAAACTCCCTTTTTGTTGTTGTTTTTTTGGCTGTGTTTTCCATGTTTTCCAAGGGCTGGTGGTGGCCAGGGCCCTGGGCACTGAGCTCCAGCCTGGATTTCATTTTCCAGAGGGTTTGGAGGGAGTTTAGGAAGGAAAAAAAGGGGCAACCCAGCATTTTTTTACTGGAGAATATTCCTGGGATGAAGACAGCCAGAGCCTGAGACACAAATCCTGATGGTTCCTGAAGGAATTTTGAGGATTGAGGGTGTCCTGTCCTTTTCCTGAGAGCAGGACCAGTTCATGTCCCTCCAAATCCCATCCCTGCAGCTGGCACATGCTCAGGGCTGGGATTTTTCCAACTTTGGCTGGAATATTTCATGAACCAGCTTTAAAAATCTAGATCCCACAAACCTGTGAAGCTCCCTGACTAAAATTAGGATTTCAAACCCTTGGTGCCTGATGGTTCCTGTCCCTCCAAATCCCATCCCTGCAGCTCAGGGCTGGGTTTTTTCAAACCTTGGCTGGAATATTTCAGGAACCAACTTTTAAAATCCTGATCCCACAAACCTAAGAAACTCCCTGACTAAAATTAGGATTCCAAACCCTTGGTGGTGTGAGCTTTGACCACATTCCCAGGTGTGTGGTTAAAGAAATCACCCTCTGAGTGCTCCGCCAGGGAACACCCTCAGCTCTGCAGGGTTTGCTGCTCTCTGCCCTCCCGAAAATCATTCCAGGAGCACATTCCTGAGCCTGGGAATGCCTCCTGCAAGTGGCTGATGTCATGTTTGCCTCAGAGAGGGAGGCCTGGTGACCTTTGCAGCTGGGCTGTGACAGCTCCTCGCTGTCACATCTGCCTGCTGACGTGGAAAAGGAGCAGATCTCAAAATCTGGGAGTGGATTTATCCCTATCCAAGCACAGCCCCACATGTGTGGAGGAGCTTTTCGGTGTTCAGAGGCCCAAGGGCTGCTCTGTGTGGGTCTCAGGGGTGGTGCCTGAGGTTTAAAGGTCATAATTCAGCACTTCAGACAGCCTGGAAATGGGATTTGGTGGTGCTGGAATGAGGAATTTGTGCCTGGTGGGGCTGGATGGAACAATGGTTATCCCTGTGTCAATTAGCACTGCTGCTAATTAACAGAACAATGCCGCTAAATGAATTTGCTGGAGGTGTCTTCCCAGCCCTGGAATCATCTGGATCATCTCCATCTCTTTTCCCAGCCCTGGACTTCATTCCTGAGGGATTCAGCGCCGATATCCCAGTGGGAATAGCGAGTCCCTCAGCCCCTCTGATCCTCCTCATCCCTTCCTGGCCTCCTACCCAATCATCACAAGCCGCCAATTAACGATTCCTTGCTGCTAATTAACGATTCCTCCTCGCTGCTCTGTTGCAGGGCAACCATCGATGAGGTGGAAACGGATGTGGTGGAGATCGAGGCCAAGCTCGACAAGGTGAGGGCAGATTGTGGTCTGAAGGACACTGCTGGATCCCCTGCTCAGGAATGGGGTCCCTCCAGGTGTCCCCTAAAATCTGAGCCCATTTCCAGCTGTTAAATTCAGATTTAGCACCCCAGACCTGGGGCCTGGCAGGTGTGGTGGAGATGGAGGCCAAGCTTGACAAGGTGAGGGCAGATTGTCGTCTGAGGGGGACTGGTGGATCCCCTGCTCAGGAATGGGTCTCTCCAAGTGTCTCCCAAAATCTGAGCCCTTTTCCAGCTCATAAATTAATGTTAAGTACCTCAGGCTTGTGCCCAGGACTCCTCTGAGCTGGGATAAGAGCTCCAGTCCAGCTCCTCCTGGGACAGGCTGTCCTGTCCCAGGATGGGATTTCATCCCTGTCCGGAACTGGGATTTTATCCCTGTCCTTTCCTGGGCTAGGATTTTCCATGTCATTTCCCGGGCAGGATTTTATCCCTGTCCTGGGGTGGGATTTGTATCCCTGTCCTAACCTGGGCTGGGATTTTATCCCTGTCATTTTCTGGGTTGGATTTTCCCCTTGTCCTGTCCTGGGATGGGATTTTATCCCTGCCATTTTCTGGGCTGGGATTTTACCCCTGTCCTTTCTTGGGTGGGATTTTGTCCCTGTCCCTGTCCCAGGGTGGGATTTTCCCGCTGTCCCACCCGTGACAGTTCCCAGCGCAGCAGGAACGGCAAGGGCGCCTGTCCCAAAGCTCTGGGCTGGGTATGGGACAAAGCCAGGCTGGTCTAAAGCCCGTGCTGAGCTCATGTCTGTGTGTCCCCTTGTCCCCATGTCCCTGTCCCCATTTGTGTCCCCATGTGTGTCCCCGTGCCCATGTCCCTGTCCCCATGTCCATGTCCCCGTGTGTGTCCTCATGTCCCCATGTCCCCACATCCCTGTCCCCTTATGTGTCCCCATGTCCCTGTGTGTGTCCCTGTGTGTGTCCCCATATCCATGTGCCCATGTGTACCCTCATGTCCCCATGTGTGTCCCCCTGTCCCTGTCCCCGTGTCCCCACGTGTGTCCCCCTGTCCCTGTCGGTGTGTCCCCAGCTGGTGAAACTGTGCAGTGGCATGCTGGAGGCCGGCAAGGTTTACATCACCACCAACAAACATTTCGTCAGCGGCGTGAGGGACCTGTCCCAGCAGTGCAGGAAGGACCAGATGATCTCGGTGAGCCTGGGGGGCTGGGGCTGCTCCAATTCCTGATCAGGGGGGCTGGGGGTGCTCAGGGGGCTGGGGCTGCTCCAATTTCTGATCAGGGGGCTGGGGATGCTCAAATTCCTGATCAGGGGGGCTGGGGGTTCTCCAATTCCTGATCAGGGGGGGCTGGGGGATGTTCAGGGGGCTGGGGATGCTCAGATCCCTGTTCCTGGCTCAGGGGGGAAGATCCCTGCTGCTGGGAATGGATCACAAGTCCAAGCCCCTCACGCTGCTTAAGCAGCCACTGAAAATGAGATTTGGTGGGAAATCAGAGTGAGATCCACTCAAAATGAGATTTGTGTTTGGAGGGATGCAGAGAATCTGATAATACCAGGCTGGGAGGTCAGAGATCCATTTAAAATGGGATTTGCTGGGAGGTCAGTGTGAGATCCATTTAAAATGAGATTGGGTGAAAGGTCAGGCTGAGATCCACTCAAAATGAACTCTGGAGGGAGATCAGAGTGAGATCCACTCCAGTTGCGCTCTGCAGGCAGGTCCAGGCTCTGCAGGCAGTGCTGGGCTGTGCAATGTAGGTCAGTGAGCAGCAGGGATTTGGGAGGTGAGCAGCCCACGCAGAGCTGCACACGTGGAGCTCAGCTCTGCACTGCCAAGGAAAGGCTCCAAGGGCTCAAAACCCTCCCTGGCAAGGACCAGGGGCTCCTCAGAGCCTTCCTGAGCCTCCGCCCAGCCCTGGCAATGAGGGGCAACTGCTTCTCTTCACTGCCAGGTCCCTTCATCTTATTTATTTTTATTTTATTTTATTATAACTTTATTATAATTTTATTTTATTTTTATTTTTTATTTAATTTTAATTTTATTTTATTTTAAAATTTTTATTTAATTAATTTAATTTATTTCATTTAATTTTTATTCCTTTTTTTTATTGTATTTTATTTCATTTTTATTGTATTGTATTTTACTGTATTGTATTGTATTTTATGGGATTATTTTGTGGGATTTTTTCCCTGTCCTTTCCTGGGATAGGATTTTCCCCTGTCCATGTATTGTATTTTATTGTATTTTATTTTATTTTTATTATTGTATTGTATTTTTTTTTTTCAGGAGTGCCTGGATAAATTTGGGGACAGCCTACAGGAAATGATCAATTACCACATGGTAAGGAGCTGCCTCCTCCTCTCCCCTTGGGTGTTGGTGGCATTGCTGATGTCCCCTGTGTTTGCCACAAACAGAGGTCCTGCAAGGGGGACAAAAAAAAGGACGAGAATTCACCAAAATCTTGCACTCCAGAATTTTCTTTTCTTCCTTTTGGGCAGCAGAGGGAGGACACACAGAGCCCTGAGGAGGATTTTGGCTGGTAAAAACCTTTTGGGGGCAGATTTTTTCCCCCTTTCTCAAAATAATTGGTATTTTTTCCCCTCTTCTCTCTTCCAGATCCTGTTTGACCAGGCCCAGAGGTCGGTCCGGCAGCAGCTGCACAATTTTGTCAAAGAGTGAGTGTTTATTAGTGTTTGTCCTTTTCCTTTAATTTTCAGCTTCCTGAGCTTCCCATTCCTCCTGTCCTGGGAATGCAGGGAGCAGAACCAGAACCTCCTTGCAGGGCTGATCCTGCAGGATGAACATCCCAAAATCCATCTGCAGGGCTGATACTTCAGGAAAAACCCATCCCAAAATCTGCAGAGCTGATCCTGCAGGATAAACCCATCCCAAAGTTCAGATCCTGCAGGGCTAATCGTCCAGGATAAACTCATCCCAAAATTTAGATCCTACAGGCCAAGCCCATGCCAAAATCCATCTGCAGGGATAATCCTGCAAGATGAACATCCCAAAGTTCAGATCCTGCAGGGCTGATCCTGCAGGATAAACTCATCCCAAAATCCATCTGCAGGGCTGATACTTCAGGCAAAACCCATCACAAAGTTCTGATCCCTACAGGCCAAACCCATCCCAAAATCTGCAGGGCTGATCCTGCAGGATAAACTCCTCTGAAAAATCAGACCCTGAAGGGCTGATCCTGCAGGATGAACATCTGAAATTTCTAAAGAATTTCTAAAGAAAGTCTTGACTGAAGCTGGAATGGACATGCTGGGCTGAGCTGGGATCCTGCTGGCGCCCATGTTTTATTCTCACTTTCTAACCTTGGTTTCTCCCCATTTCTCTCTGATTTCTGCCCATTTCTCCCAAATTCTCCCATTTGTGGCCCCAGTGACGTGAGGAAGTTCAAGGAGACCAAGAAGCAGTTTGACAAGGTGCGGGAGGACATGGAGATCTCTCTGGTGAAGAACGCGCAGGCGCCGCGGCACAAACCGCACGAGGTGGAGGAGGCCACGGGCACCCTGAGCATCACCAGGAAATGCTTCAGGCACCTGGCCCTGGACTATGTGCTGCAGGTGGGGCACTTCACCCTCTGAAGCCTCAGGGTTTCAGTCTTCTATTTTTCAGATTTACTGGGTGGGTCTGGGTTTCATATTAGGGGAAGTTGTCCTGCTCAAATTCAGGATTTTCCTGATTTTCCTGACTTTTCTGGATGTCCGTCTGTTGGGCAGCTCCAGCTGCTCAAATTCAGGATTTTCCTGATTTTCCTGAGTTTTTCTTTTTTTGAATTTCAATTTAAATCCTACATTAGGCTCTCTTCACAGAGTAGGGATGTTTGATTGGGGTTTGTTTTTTTTTATTTAGAAATGGGGTAGCTGAGAGGTGTTTGAAAAACTTTTATTCCATTTTCAGTCTCATGTGAAGGGTGAGACAATACAGATGTTAAAATTCACACCATCACAATCAGAAGTTAACTATTTTCTTAATTTCTTAGTTATACTAATTTCTAAATTATAATACATAGTAATTGTATTACTAATTTCTTAATTACAATGTGATATAAGTGTTTCTTGGCTTATCAGTGTTAGTTATACCATGCTGTAAATGCTTTAATAATCTAAAATTACCCTTTTAATAAATAATTTGAATAAATTCTATAAAATTTATAAATATATACATAAATTATATTGAAGTTATATCAATATTGTATAAAATATTTAAACCGTAAATTATGTATTACATAAATATATAATACAATATAATATTTATATATGAATTATATATATTTTTTTATATATATATACATACACAAATACATTATATAAATTATCATAACATCCTTTCAATAAATTATTTGCTCTCAGTAAGAGAAAGGAATATAAGTTTCCCCAGCAGTGATTTTAACCAGGTGAGAAATGTGCATTTATTGCACCTTTTCCAGAACCCACCTTACAGGCACTTTGCACTGGAATAATTCAGGAATAATTTGGGACTGGTTTCCCAGTGGATCTGGAGATTCCCAGGCTGGCTTTGCTGCTGGTGCTGAGAGGAATATTTTGATTTTTTTCCCCAGATCAACGTGCTGCAGGCCAAGAAGAAATTTGAGATCCTGGACGCGGTAAGAGCTGCAGGAAAGGAGCCCTGGCTGCTCCTCGGGGAGAAAATTCAATTTTTGGGGATTTTCAGGTGCTGCTTTCCCTTCTTTGTGCCCACAGCAGAGTGCAAGGAAGGAGAAGAGGGATAAATTGCTTGGGGAAAGTAAAAAATAAAGAATTAAGAAAGAAAAATTAAAGAAAGTAAAAATAAATTATTTCGAGGGGGGAAAGGGTTTAGGGTTTTTTACTCTACCCCAGGAAATGGAGTAAAGCAGGGATAAATTGCTTGGGGAAAGTAAAAAAATCAAAGGTTAAACCCATTTTTTATGGAGAAAAAGGGTTTAGAGTTTTTTACTCTGCCCCAGGAAATCCTGATTTGTGCCCACAGTGAAGTGGATGGAAGGAGAGGGATAAATTGCTTGGGGAAAATATAAAGAGTTAAACCTAATTTTTTTGTGGGGAAAAAAGGATGAGGATTTTTCACCCTGGTCCTGACCCAGCTGTTGTTTCTGTCCCCAGATGTTGTCCTTCATGCACGCCCAGTTCACCTTCTTCCAGCAGGGTTACAGCCTCCTGCACGAGCTCGACCCCTACATGAAGAAATTGGCCACCGAGGTGAGGGGGGGCCTGGGCTCTCCTGAACCCCAAAAGGGTTTGGGATTTGGGGTTCCCCTTTTGCTGCCCCCATGGCCAGCAGGGAACACCCAGGGGCTGCTGCAGGAGTGGCTTTTGGCCTCCTTTGTGTCCCTTTTCCCTCCTTTTTGCCTCCTTTTTCCCCCTCCTTTTTGCCTCTTTTTTGCCTTTTTCTTGCCTTCTTTTCCCCCTTACTTTTCTCTCCTTTTCCCCTCCTTCTTGCCTCTTTCTTGCCTCCTTTTTCCCCCTTTTTGCCTCTTTTTTTCCTGCTCCTTTCCTCCCTCCTTTCCTCCTCCTTTTTCCCCTTTTTCACCTCTTTTTTCCCCTTCCCCCGCACCTTTTTCCTCTTTCCCCCACCTTTTTCCGCCTTTTCCCCGTTTTTGGTGCTTTGGGCCCAGGATATCTCTGTCCCACCCCATCCTCTCCATCTCCATCCTGATTTTCCCCTGTTGTTTTTCCAGCTGGACCAGCTGGTGATCGACTCAGCCGTGGAGAAGAGGGAGATGGAGCACAAGCACGCCCTGATCCAGCAGAGGGTGAGCCCCAAATTCCTGATTTTCCTGGAAATTCCAGATTTTCCTGACTTTTCTGGATGTCCCTCGTAGCTTTTGGGCAGCTCCAGATTCCTCAAGTTCAGGATTTTCCTGATTTTTCTGATTTTGCTGGATATCCCTGAGAGCCTTGTGGCTGCCTCAAATTCAGGATTTTCCTGATTTTCCTGCCTTTTTCTTTTTTCAAATTTAAATTTAATTTCTGCATTTAATATTCAAGTCAAAATAAATTTTTTAAAGCAGAATTTAAATAGAATAAATTTCTTTTTATTCTCACAATAGAATCTGAGGCATCTCAGATTTTCCACCCTTGGCAACGATTCCCAGCCTGAAGGCTGGGAATAAATAATGAATTACTGTTAATAATAATAAATTAAATTAATTAATTTATTTTTCTTTCCCTCCTCTTCTCCCTGCGTTGCTGCCTGGCCCTGCAGACCCTCCTGCAGGTGAGTTCCCACCAGTATCTCCACCCTGATCCCAGAGATCTTGTCAGAATCGTGTCCAAAACTTTGGGATTTTGGCAGATTTGTCCCTTTTTCTTGCTTTATTAAACTATCTCCACCCTGACCCCAGAGATCCTCTCAGAGTCACAAATCCTGTCCCAAATGTTGGGATTTTGGCAGATTCGTCCCTTTTTCTTGCTTTATTAACCCCTCTCCACCCTGATCCCCTGGGTCCTGTCATTCTGAGTCTCTTTCCTCTCCCCAGGATTTCTCCTACGACGACTCCAAGGTGGAATTCAACGTGGATGCCCCCAACGGGGTGGTGATGGAGGGGTACCTGTTCAAGAGAGCCAGCAACGCCTTCAAAACCTGGAACAGGTGAGAAATTATTCGAAATAATTACTCCAATTAATTGAAATATTAATTTTAGCAATTAAATAAATATTTATATATAATTATATTTAGAATCTATATAAATATAAATATAAATATAAATATAAATATAAATATAAATATAAATAATCAAATTAAATATACTTAATAGAATAATAAAATACAATTCATTACTTATAAATACATTAATGATAATATTAATAATTAACATTATTCCAGTTAACTGATATAATTCAAATTTCACCTGATCTTGGGGCTAAGGCTCTGCACTCTTCCCTGCCTTACCCAACCCCTTCAAACAACTCTAATTTCAAACCTTTTTGGAAAAGGAACACCCCAATCTTGTGGAATTAATTAATTTTTTAAATTAATTTTTTTCCATGCAAATAAAGGCAATTTCTGTGCATAAGCAGTCCATTAAAGCATTTAATCAATGTATTTATTTTATTTATTTATTTTATTTTATTGATTTATTTCAAAACCTACTGAAAATTGGAATTTTTAATGGGGAGGTGCTGACATCTGTCCGTGTGTCTGTCCCCCCTCAGGAGGTGGTTTTCCATCCAGAACAGCCAGCTGGTCTACCAGAAGAAGCTAAAGGTCAGTGAAGCTGCCCCAGGTGACAGCAGGGGATGAACCAAGTGGTTGGTTAATTAATTAATTAGTTAGTTAGTTCATTAAGCAACTGCTTGGCTGGGGAGGAGTGAGTGGGAGGAGCAGGGATTTGGATCAGGGGACAGCAAGGCCATGAGTGGGCTCCAGGAAAAAAGCAGCAAAGATTTATTAAATAATTATTTATGGAATAAATATTTGTTAAATATTTATTTATTAAATAATTATTTATTAATTAAATAATTACTTATTAAGTAATTATTCTGGGTGGTTGGGTTAGGAGTTTGGGGGGCTTGGGAAAGCCTTGGGGGGGTTTGAGGCAGGAGAGAGTTTGGAGGATTTGGGAAGAGTTTTCTAGGGTTTGAGGCAGGGGGGACTTTGGAAGTTTTGAGAAGGAATTTGCAGGGTTTGGGCAGGGGGGACTTTGGAGATTTTGGGAAGGAATTTGCAGGGTTTGGAAAGGAATTTGCAGGGTTTGGGCAGGGGGGACTTTGGAGGATTTAGGAAAGAGTTTGGAGGGTCTGGGCAGGAGTTTCCCAGTTGTGCCCTGGCCCCAGGAGCCCCCCAAGCCCTCCCAAGCCCCTCCAGGCCCCACTGTGTCCCCAGGACGTGCTGACCGTGGTGGTGGAGGACCTGAGGCTCTGCACGGTCAAACCCTGCGAGGACATCGAGAGGAGGTTCTGCTTCGAGGTCGTGTCCCCCACCAAGTGAGTTTGGGGCTCCCCACGGATCCCTGGGTTGGAGTGGGAGCACCTCTGGCTGTCCAACCTTGTGGGAGTCATTTTTACCTGGAAACTTTGGGATGGGAAAAAGCCCCAACCTTGTGGGGCTGGAAAGTTTGGAAAGGGAACAACCCCAGCCTTAAGGGGTAAATTTTTACCTGAAGGTGTTGAAGAGGGAACCTCCCAAGCTTGTGGGTTTAAGTTTTAACCAGAAGCTTCAGAGTGGGAACACCTCAACCTTGTGGGGTTAATTTTTGCCTGAAGGGGTTGAAGATGGAGCAACCCCAACCTTGCAGGGTAAATTTTTACCTGGAAGCTTCAGAGAGGGAACACCCCAAGCTTGTAGGGTTAATTTTTACCTGGAAACTTCAGAGTGCGAACACCCCAACCTTATGGGGTTAATTTTTACCTGGAAAGTTTGGAGTGGGAACACCCCAACCTCACAGGGTGAATTTTTGCCTGGAGGCTTTGGGGTGGGAACACCCCCAACCTTATGGGGTAGATTTTTACCTGGAAGCTTTGTAGTGGGAACCTCCCAACCTTGTGGGGCGAATTTTTGCCCTGCTGCAATTCTGGTGCTGAGGATGAGGAGGAGCAGCCTCACCCCAAGCCCTGGTGGTGTTTTTGGCTCTCCCCACCCCGTTGCAGGAGCTGCATGCTGCAGGCTGACTCGGAGAAGCTGCGCCAGGCCTGGATCCAGGCTGTGCAAGCCAGCATCGCCTCTGCCTACCGCGAGAGCCCCGACTGCTTCTACATCGAGGTGAGCCCTGGGAAAGAAGGCTTGAAACTGCTCCTTTTGCTGACTTTTTAAAACTTTATACAACTCAGGAAAGAGGGGGAGATGTGGGAAATTGATTTGTAAAAAGAATTCTCAAAATCTGGCGGAAAGCTCACTCAGTCTTGTACATGTATATGCAAACACTGAGATAAGCATTTACAACATAGTGTAACAAAAGCTAATAAGCCAAAAAACACTTAGAGTATGTTGTAATTAAAAAATAGTTAGCTTCTAATTGTAATAATATAAATTATAACATCTCACTCTGAAAATAAAATGAAAGTTTTTTTTGAGATGGGGTGTTTTTAAAACACCCCATCTCAAAAAAATCACTTAATCCAACACTAAGGTATCATCCCCCTCCTTTAGAGCCACTCCAAACCAAGCTGAGTTTGCCCTCCTCCAGGTGTTAATCTCCTTATTTATTGGAGGTGTTCATCTCTTGATTTTTTGGAGGTGCTGCAGGTGCTCATCTCCTGATTTTTTGGAGGTGCTGCAGGTGTTCATCTCCTGATTTTTTGGAGGTGCTGCAGGTGTTCATCTCCTGATTTTTTGCTTGTCCCTGCAGAGGCTGGACAGAACAGCCTCCCCCTCCACCAGCAGCATCGACTCAGCCACGGATTCTCGGGAGCGGGGCGGGAAGGGGGAGCCAATCCTGCAGAGGGTGCAGAGCATCCCTGGGAACGAGCAGTGCTGTGACTGTGGGCAGCCAGATCCCCGCTGGGCCAGCATCAACCTGGGCATCCTGCTCTGCATCGAGTGCTCCGGCATCCACAGGTGCTGCTGGGCTGTGGGATCCCGGGAAATTGTGGGGAAATGGGCAGGGGTGGAGGGCAGGATCCTGGGGAAATGGGCAGGTATGGAGGGCAGGATTCCAGGGGAAAATCCCCAGGAAATGGGCTGGGGTGGAGGGCAGGGTCTGGGGAAAATCATGGGGAAATGGGCAGGGCTGGAGGGCAGGATTCCAGGGGAAAATCCCCAGGAAGTGGGCTGGGGTGGAGGGCAGGATTCCAGGGGAAAATCCCCAGGAAATAGGCTGGGGTGGAGGGCAGGATCCTGGGGAAATGGGCAGGGATGGATTAAAAAATTCCCAGGAAAAAAGGCCAGGGATGGATTAAAAGATTCCCAGGAAAAATGGCCAGGGATGAAGTGCAGGATTCCAGGAAAAGTGCCGGAGCTGGAATTACAGAGGGATAATTCAGAACTCATTAGGGAAATTCTGGGCTTGTGGGATTGTAATTATTTCTGGATTTTCTCCCTCTTGGCTGAACAGGAGCCTGGGTGTTCACTGCTCCAAGGTCCGATCCCTCACGCTGGATTCCTGGGAGCCAGAGCTGCTGAAAGTGAGTGCTGGATTTTCCCAGGGAGAAACGCTAGGAATCCAGGGATTCCCTGGAAAAGGGGGGAATTCCTCCCCTGAGCCTTTAATTCCCTCCCTGAATTTCACTTCCAGCTGATGTGTGAGCTGGGCAACAGCACCATGAACCAGATTTACGAGGCGCAGTGTGAGGAGCTGGGGCTGAAGAAACCAACAGCAGGGAGCTCCAGGTGAGCCCAAAATCCGTGGAAAAGCAGGTTCAGGGAAAACCTGAACTTCAACTCTTTTTGAAATTTGAGAAACAGGTGGACAAAACACCCCAGAGCAGCAGCTCCATCCCCTCATGGTGACTTTGAGCAAACCCAGTTCCTTCTGTTCAGGCAGGTCCAGAGACCTCAAAATGCCTCATTTTAGAGTTTGAGAAATAGGAATTTTAGACCTCAGCTGCAATAGGAATTTTAGGCCCAGAGAAGCAGCTCCAACTCCTCATGGTGGCTTTGAGCAAACCCAATTCCTTCAGAGGGCTGCAAATGCCTCATTTTAAAGTCCAGGAAATTGGAATTTTAGACATCAGCTGAATTTGTCCACACTCCAGAGCAGCAGCTCCATCCCCTCATGGCGGCTTTTCCCAAATCCCCTAAATTGCTGTTTTTGTGCTGCCGTCCTCCCTCAGGCAGGACAAGGAGGCCTGGATCAAGGTGAAGTACGTGGAGAAGAAGTTCCTGAAGAAGCTGCCGGGTGGGGAGGCGCTGGCTGAGGCCGAGGCCGAGCCCAAGCGGCGCCGCTGGTGCGTCAAGAAGTGCCAGAGGCACAGCAGCGGCTCCCGGGCACCCGCGGCGCGCAGGAAATACCGGCAGGAACCGGGCAGCGCCTGCCCCGCCATGCTGGCCTCAGGTGGGAAACCATGAGGGAACCTGAAAACCAAATATGGGGGGACATGCAGGAAATACCAGCAGGAGCCAGGGAACCCCTGGGCCACCATGCTGGCCTCAGGTGGGGAACCGTGAGGGAAATGCTCATCAAACATGGCGGGATATGCAGGAAATACTAGCAGGAACCGGGGAGCGCCTGCTCCGCCATGCTGGCCTCAGGTGGGCACCTTGCAGGGAACCTGGAAACCAAACATGGGGGGATATGCAGGAAATGCCAGCAGGAACCAGGGAACCCCTGCCCCGCCATGCTGTGTGCAGCTCCAGCTGGGGAAGGCTCTCTCTTGCTGGCCATTAATTCTGAGTTTCCCTGGGAAGCAGCAGCCACCCTGGAGAGGAAATTCCGCCGGGATTCTCTGTTCTGCCCCGACGAGCTCGACTCCCTCTTCTCCTACTTCGACACCGGCGCCGGCTCCGGCCCTCGCAGTAAGTACTCTAAAACAGATCTTGATTTTTATTTGTAATGGATTTTGGTTTTACTTCTGCAAGAGAGGCTGTGTTTAGCAAGGGCTCTGACTGCTCTGAGGTGGCTTTGGTTTAAAATCTGTGAGATTTTGGGTTCTTAGGAAGGTTCTGCCTGATCTGGGATAACATTGGTCAGAAATTTGTGACATTTTGGGTTCTTAGGAAGGTTCTGCCTGCTCTCAGAACTCTGGGATAACTTTGGTCAGAAATTTCTGGTATTTTGGGTTTTTAGAAAGGTTCTTAGGAAGCTCCTCCCTTCCCTCCCAGTTCTGCCAGGGTTGAGTTGAGGTGTTGGGTCAATGGTCTTGAAGGTCTCTTCCAACCTGATCATTCTGGGAATTTGGTGGAATTCTGTGAATTTGGGGGAATTTGGGGGAATTCCCAGGAACTGGGGAGGTTCTGAAGTCACCATCCCTGGGTGTGGCACTGGGTGCCAGGGTTGAGTTGAGCTCTTGGGGGCTGGGTTGGACTCGATCTTGAAGGTGTCTTCCAACCTGGGGATTCTGTGGATTCTGTGGATGTTGTGGATTGATTCTGTGGATGGATGGATTGATTGGTTCTGTGGATGGGTTCTGTGGATGTTGTGGGTTCTGTGGATGAGTTCTGTGATTCTGTGGATGTTGTGGGTTCTGTGGATGGGTTCTGTGATTTCTGTGACCTTCTCCTGGAGGAGGAGCAGCCCAGACAGGCCTGGCTCTGGGCTGGGTGTTCAGGTGGCCGTGGTTTGTGTTCTGTTGGCCCCGCAGGTCTGAGCAGTGACAGCGGCCTGGGCGGGAGCACCGACGGCAGCGGCGACGCGCTCGTGTTCGGCTCCGTGGTGGACAGCGTCACCGAGGAAGGTGGGTGGCACACGGGGGGTGGCACTTGGAAGGGCTGAGGGCATTATACAGAACCTTCTTGGCTGGAGATCTCAATAGAGTTAGGCTGAGGAGTTTTGAGGAGTTGATTGGAAAAGCAGAACTTTTCTGTCGAATCAAGAACCTGAGTCGTGCTGGAGGGCAGGGTTAGATGGGGTTTTGGGAAGGAGTTTGGGGGTTTTGGGAAGGAGTTCTTCCCTGTGAGCATGGGGAGGGGCTGGGGTGGGTTTCCCAGAAAAGCTGCCCCATCCCTGGCAGTGCTCAAGGGCAGGTTGGAGCACCCTGGGATAAGTTTTGGGAGCCCTTCCAATCCAACCCAGTGCAGGATTCTCTATTTTCTCCTGGAATTTCCCCCAGTAAAAGGCAGAACTCCACAAACAATGCCAGGCCCAGCTTCCCTTAGGCAGTGTGGGTGACCAGGATGGCATGGGGACCATCCAAAATGCACTGAGACGCTTTGGGCTGACTTTTCTGCTTTTGCCCTTTTCCCTTTTGCTCTCCTTTTGCCCTTTTCCCTTTTGCTCTCCTTTTTTCCCTTCCCTCTGCTTTTTCCCTCTCCTTTTCCGCTTTCCCCCCTTTTTTCCTTCGCCTCTCCATCCCAGCAGAGTGCGAGGTGTCGGATGACTCCAGCGGGGAGGCGGAGCTGGAGCAGGAGGTGTCGGACCTGGAGGAGGTTCGGGAGGTGCCGGCGGGGCTGGTTCTGTCCCGGGCTGCCCGGAGCCGGAACCTGCCCCTGCTGGCCGCTGCCCTGGCCCACGGTGCCGATGTCAACTGGGCTAACGAGGAGGACGAGGGCAAAACCCCCCTGATGCAGGCTGTCAGCGGGGTGAGGGTCCCCAGGGGCTGGGGATGTGGGGTGGGAGGTAAAACCCCCCTGATGCAGCTGTCAACGGGATGAGGGGTTTGGGATCTGGGGTAGGGGGCTGGAGCATGGGAGCTGTTCAGTGCGGGTGAAATGGTGTGGGAATTGCCTCTGGGAATTGTCTGGTGTGGTGTGGGAATTCCCTTTGGGAGTAGTCCAGTGTGGGTGAAATGGTGTGGGAATTCATTTGGGAATTAGTTGTGGGTGAAATGGTATGGGAATTGGGTCTGGGTGAAATGGAGTGGGAATTTCCTATGGAAATTGGGTCTGGGTGAAATAGTGTGGGAATTCCCTATGGAAATTGGGTCTGTCTGAACTGAGGTGGAAATTCCCTTTTTGGAATTGTTTGGTCTGGGTGAATTGATGTGGAAACGCCCTTTGGGAATTTGATATGGAAATTCTCAATTGTCCAGTCTGGCTGAACTGAGTGGAAATTCCCATTTGTTCCCCATTTTCCCCCTTTCCCAGGGCTCCCTGCTGGCCTGTGAGTTCCTGCTGCAGAACGGGGCCGATGTGAACCAGCGGGACGCGCGGGGCCGGGCACCGCTGCACCACGCCACCTACCTGGGGCACACCGGGTGAGTGCAGCCATCCCATCCCATCCCATCCCTGCCACCTACCTGGGGCACACCTGGTGAGTGCCACCCATCCCTGCTTCCTGCGGGGAATTCCCACCTGGAGAGCACAAAACCTCAGGATCTGGGGGAATCCAGCTGGAAAATGTGAATGCAGCTTGGGGCTGGCACGGGGCAGGCTGAGGTGGGAGATTGTGGTGGGATCTTTTCCAGGGTGGGTGGGGAGGGGCTGGAGTGGAATTCACAGAGAATTTGTGGCTGGGATGGAATTCCCATAGAATTTGAGGCTTCCCCTCTTCCCTGGAAGTGCCTAAGGGCAGGTTGGAACACGCTAGGATAAGGATGATGAGCTGGAATTCTGTTCCTTGGAGCTGGAATTCTGTGACTCTTGAATTCCTTTCCTGAGGCTTCCTGTCCCCCAGGCAGGTGTGCCTGTTCCTGAAGCGTGGGACTGGAATTTGGGAATTAGGGAATTCAGGATTTGTGTAATTCCTTTCCCAGGCAGGTGTGCCTGTTCGTGCCTCTGGAATTTGGGAATTCAGGAATTCAGGAATTGTTTCATTCCCTCCCCAGACAGGTGTGCCTGTTCCTGAAGCGTGGGGCCACCCAGGACACCCCGGACGGGGACGGGCAGGACCCGCTGAGCATCGCAGTGAGCGCGGCCAACGCCGACATCGTCACCCTGTGAGTGCCACCGGGGCTGGGGAATGCCGGGAGACACTGGGAAACACTGGGAGATACTGGGAAACACTGCCTGGGGACTGGAAAGGGCTGGGAAATGTCAGGGAATACTGGGAGATACTGGGAAATACTGGGAACCAGCAGGGGCAGGAATAACCAACCCTCCTGTCCCCTGCAGGCTGCGGCTGGCGCGCATGAACGAGGAGATGCGGGAGGCAGAGGGGCCCCTGGGGCAGCCCGGGCAGTACCCCAGCAACAGCCCCACGGAGCTGCAGTACAGGAAATGCATCCAGGAGTTCATCAGCCTCAACATCGACGAGTGTTAGGGACAGCCCGGTGCCCTCGGCCGGCCCGAAGCCGGGCGGGGTCCCCGCGAACCCCACCCTTGGATATTCGGTGTTTTCCCTGCTGGTTGGTCTGGTTGTGATGCCTGCACACCCCGAGGGTTGAGCTGCCCTCAGGGGGTTTTTCCTTGTGGGGTTTGAGTTCTCATGCTTGACTACTGGATGGCTGATTTTTATTTTTTTTAATTTTTTTTGGAGGGTGTTTTTGGAGTAGGAGCCTCCCCAGGGTACGACCATGGAGTGTGTGGGAAGTGTGGGAAATGAGCTTAGAGGTTAAAAAAAACAACAACAAAAAAAAAAACCAACAAAAAAAGGAAAAAAAATTCAAAAAGAGAAGAAAAGGAAAAACTTTCTGCGACCAGGGGAGAGCCACCAACACCAGGAGCAGACACAGCTGTCCCTGAAGAACTGGCTTGGAATTCTGACAGGGATGGTGGCTGGAGCCTGCTCTGCCCTGGGAGGGCCCCGAGGTGCCCTCCAGGCTGGATTTGGGGCAGGGATGCTCCGGAGGCCCAGCCGGATCAGGATCAGGATTGGGATCTGGATCAGGATTCAGGATCTCCAGCTCCTCACCCGTCGCTGCTCTCAGGACTGAACCGGCCACGCTCCCCTCGACTGCTGCCCTGGCTGCTGGGCTGCCCAAAGCCATAGCTGCCCTGCTTCCACCCACTGCAATTCCCAGGAGGATTCCCATCCTGCAGGATTCCTGGAAGGATTCCCATCCCATTGGAATACCCAGAAGGGTTCCAGCCCCACTGGAATTCCTGGAAGCAGCAGCACTGATCCCTGTCGCTGGCGATGGGCTCGGGGCAGGGAGGGGAACCAGCTCCAGCTGCTCAGTGCAATTTCACAGAATCACAGAATCCCAGATCCCATTATCCCAGATTCCATTGTCCGATTGTCCCAGAATCCCAGATCCATTATCCCAGAATTCCCAGGCTGGGAGTCACCCTCAAGACCATGGAGCCCACCCCACGCCCCCACACCCCCACCAAACCACTTCTAATCCCGATCTTCTTCCAATCCCACCCAGGGATGGGGAATTTGCCTCCTCTGGGTTCCCTGCAGGTCTCCATGGGGGAGAATTCCACCTGCAGGAATCCCCTCCATGCTCCCCCCTCGTGCTGGAGCAGCTCAGCAGCTTTGGAGCTCCCCAGCTCTGAGGAGCAGCAGAATTTATGTGGTTTTCTCCTTCTTTTTCCTCTCTCAGCTGCAGCGAGGGAGCGTGGCTCTCCTTGGAGCACTTTGCTGCTGTCTCACCCTGTCCTGGGAGGGTTTATGGAGCCCAGGGGGCTCTGGAATCCTGGCTGGAGCTTGGAGACTTTCCCAATGTCCCCAGCTGCAGCTGGCACCAGGGTTTGTCAGGATTTGGGGGCAGGATTTGGGGTCAGGATCTGCAAGGATTTTGGATCCCAGTCCTGGCTGCTCCTGGCACAGTTAGGATGGGGTTGGGAGCTGATCCTGCTCCCAAACCCACCCGAAACCCCAGCCTGGCTCCAGCAGGACGCCCCAGATCCCTGTGGAACCCCTGGAGCTCCCCAGGACCCAAACCCTGCTGGATCTCAGCCTGGGGCTGGCCCATCCCGCAGGAATTCCCTCCCCAGCCCCACCCCATTGGTGCTGCCCCCATCCCTGGGGCAGCTCTTGGTGCTGATTCCCCCTCGAGCCGTGCAAATCCTTCAGGGTCCTTCAGAGCTCTTGGGAGAAAAGAGAATTTTCACATTTGAGAGTGGAGGAGAATTTTCATCATTTGAGAAAAAATAATTTCTTCATTCTTGAGAGTGGAAGAGTTTTCACCATTTGAGAGCAAAGGAGAAGAATTTTCACCTTTGAGAGTGGAGGAGAATTTTCACATTTGAGAGTTGAAAATTTTCACCACTTGAGAGCAAAGAGAATTTTCACAATTTGAGAAAAAGGAGAATTTCTTCATTCTTGAGAGTGGAAGAGAATTTTCACCATTTAAAAGTGGAGGAGAATTTCTTCACTCTTGAGAACAAAGGAGAATTTTCACATTTGAGAAAAAGGAGAATTTCTTCACTCTTGAGAACAAAGGAGAATTTTCACATTTGAGAGTGGAAAATTTTCATCATTTGAGAGCAAAGGATAAGAATTTTCCCCATTTGAAAGTGGAGAATTTTCACCATTTGAGAGCTGAGAATTTTCCCCATTTGGCAGCAAAGGAGAATTTCTTCACTCTTGAGAGCAAAGGAGAATTTCCACCATTTTTCACCACTTTTCAATTTTCACCAGGACAATTTCACACTCTGCTCTGCTCATGGATTTCAGCACGGCCATAATTTGAATTATTTGAATTTTTTAACCTGTACAGCAACTCCAAACTGATTTTCAAAGCCCCCCTGCTTTTCCCAGCTTTTTTAGGAGGAGTTCAAAACCCGACTGATCCTTTTGAGAACCGAGGAAAAACCACAGCTTCCATTTTTGGGTCATTTTATTTCACTTTTTCTGGGAATTCTGGCCATAAATCCAGGCCAGGCTGCACCCTGGAAGCTCAGACTCACTGCTGAAGTACATGAAGTTGGAAAAAAAATGTAAATATCGATGCAAAAAGCAGCATCTTGCAAGACAATGGATTTATTTAACATTGTATTGGTACTTTAAATATTTAGATTCAATGTATAAAAGCAACTTGGTGCACTTTTCCTACCTGACAGTATTTTGGGGGGTTTTATGTTCTTTTGTTATGGGTTTTGTGCTGTCTTTTTTAATCAGTGGAATTGTTTAAGTATTTAATTTATTCTTATTATTGATGTGCCCAGAGGACTAGTGCAATTTTTATTCAATACAGTTGGTCTGTATTTAATGTCAGGATTTTTTCCGTAGCGTTTTTAGGGAATATTTTTCCAGAATTGCCTTTTTTTTTTCCCCTCATCCCAATTTTCCTCCCTTCCCTCCCTTTTTCCCTTTGTGTTTCCATGACGGATTCAAAGCCTCAAAATTTGAGATAAACCCAACACCCTGCAGTCCCCAAACCAAAAATTTCTCCAGGAAAAACACGTTAAGGATGCACTTCTCCCTATTTCCTGTGTTTCTTGGACTTTTATTTCTCCTTGTGGGGGTTCTGGTGGGGTGTGGGCTCCAAATTTTGGAGGGGAGAGTGGGGAAGGCTCGCAGAAAATTCAATTTCAATTTTCAAATTGAAATTTGAGCATTTCCAGGCTCTGAGGGGGATGAAAAAATGAACATTTTGTTGTTTTTTCCTGCCTGAAACGCAGCTGGATTTGTGTTGTACCATCCTGGTTGGAAGATTTTGATGCCCTAAATTGTTTTTTTTTTTTAATTTTATCTTTTATTTTTCAAAGGGGGTGTGAGTGTTTTCTCTTGGATTTAACCACATTTAACAGGAGGAATTTAAAAGTTAAAACCCCTCAGCCACCAGGATCCTCCATCCTTGGGACTTTTTGGGATCTGGGGGAATTTTTCTCTCTTTATTTGACCCAAGTGCCTGGACTTGGATCCAGTCTGGGTTTGGATCTCTGATTCCAGCTGGGATTTTCAGTATTCCAGGGTTTTTTCAGGTTATTCCAGCCTTGCTGCCTCTGAGCTGGGAAATTTCTTGGAGTATTTTAAAGGAAAAAATAAAAAAAAAATAATGGGATTGGAATATTTGATGCCTTTAACCAAAAATCCAGGTGTGAGAAGCTGAGCTGGGCCAGGCATCAAATGGAATTGTTTGTTGGAAAATACCTCTGAGAACATCAAATTAATTAATTAATCATTAATTAATCATCCTGCAGCTTCCAGGAGAGAACTGGAGGGAGGATTTTGGGATTGAGAGATCAGGAACATCAAAAATATCAGGAAATACCAAAATGAGGATCAGGAACAGCAAAAAATTTGTGATTTGTTCAAGAAAAACCCAGGAGCTGCTCAGGGAATGCATGGAATTCCTGCCATGGGTGGAAAAATGGAATTTTTGAGTTTCCCAGCAATTCCTGGTTTGGGTTTTGGAGTTTCTTACAAGTTCTAGTTGGAGTTTTTGAGTTATTCACCAATTCCTGGTTTGAATTTTTGGGTTTCTCAACAATTCCTGGTTTTGGAGTTTTTTAGCAATTCCTGGTTGGAGTTCTTGAGTTCTTCAACAATTCCTGGTTTGGGTTTTTGGGTTCCTCAGCAGTTCCTGGTTTGGGTTTTTGGGTTCCTCAGCAATTCCTGGTTGGAGTTTTGGAGTTCTGGGGTTCCTCAGCAATTCCTGCTGCTGTCCCTGCCCCCATGTCCCTCTCAGAGCCAGCAGGGGCCGGGAGGTGACACCAGTGACAGAGCTGGTGACAGCCCTGGGGACGCAGGGGCTGAGGGACAAAATGGCTTTTGGGAGGTTCCAGGATGGGTGAGATGTCCCCATTTCCACGGGAACGGGGCTCACTTGGGAATGGGCTCCTCAAACCGAGCTGGGCTGTGCCTGGAATTCCCACTGGGAATGGGGCTGGGGGCACCAGGAGGGGACAGCAGGAGGGGACACCTGGGCGGGACCAGCACGGAGGGGTTTGGCTGGAGATGCTGCTGTCCCCAGAGGTGGCACCTGGGGACACCACAGGGACAGGGAGAGATCCCTGGACCAGGCCGGAGATCCTCTTGGGCCAGCTCAGAGGGGTTTGGCCAGGCCAGAAGCCTTATTTGGTTATATTAGAGGGGTTTTTTGGCCATCTCAGACATTTTTTTGGCTCTCTCACAGGGGTTTTTACCATCTCAGAGGTTTCTGGCCAGCTCAGACATTTTTTTGCCATCTCAGAGGTTTCTGGCCAGCCAGAGGCTCTGCCCTCGCTGTAAATAAAATTAAACTCCCACCCCTGCTCTCCTCCCTCCCCGCTCTCTTTGCACCAGGATTTTTTAACCCTTCCCCTCCCTGCACCTCTGGAAATTCAGATTTTCTCTCTGTAATCACCTTTGTACAATTCCAAAGCTCTTTCTTGTGCTCTCTGCCTTTTTTCCCCTCTCCTTTCTCTGGTCTCTTGAAGCACTCTTAATAAAAATCTGGATAAAAACTCCTTCCCTCCTCCTTCTCAGCTTGGTTTCTTGCTGATTAACCAAAATCTGCATTTTTAACCCCTTTTCCTTCTCCAGGCTGAGCTGTGGGGCACTGAATGGCACACAAAAATCTGGGTGTTTAAAAAAAAAAGTCAAAATTTGTTTTCAGAGCATTTTATTATTTAAAACATAATTTAAAAAACCAAAGTTTGTGGGTTTCAAGAGAGTAAAATGCTCCTGTGCAAACATCCCCATAAAAAATAAAGTTTATTCTGTTTTATGTACAGATAAATTAACAAAAATTAACAAATATTAACAAAAAATTAACATTATCTCTGTTATCTGCAATAAAACCACAGCATTCCACAGGAATCAGAGGGTTTTTCTGGGACCTGAACAATTCCCGGTCCTGGATTTTTTTCTCTTTATTTCCCTCTGGAACAGTCAGAGTTGGTGGGAATTACCCAGGAAATCCAAAAGCAGCAGGAATTCCAGAGGGTAGGAGGGGTTTGGGAATTCCAGGGGGTTTTTGGGAATTCCAGGTGGGATCAGGGCCTGGTGGAGTTTGGGAATTCCAGGAGGTTTTCGGGAATTCCATCTGGGATTAGAGTCCAGGTGAGTTCTAAGCACTGCCAACGCTCAGGGAGCTCCCAGCTACGGATCCAGGATGTCCCTGTCACGTTTCCCCCAGAATTTGGGAATTGCAGCCCCCAGCTCCTCACAGCTGTCCCAACTCCAGCTCCTGCCCCAGTCCTGCACCCTGGGCTCCCTCCTGGCCCTTGCCAGGCTCCTCCGGCAGTTCCCTGGAGCTCCCCAGGGCCAGGCTGACGTTCGGGCTGGGGCTGGAGCCCCCGGGGCCCCTCCTGGGCCGGAGCCTCTGCAGGCAGAAGAGCAGGGACAGGACCAGCGTGTCCAGGAGCAGCTCCAGCATCTCCACCACCGAGAGCACCGAGGAGCCGAACCACAGGCTCCACTGGCTGCCCATGCTGGACAGCAGCAGGTTCTCCTGGAAAACCAAAAATGATCAGGTATGGGACAGCTTTGGGCATTTATTTTGCTTTTTCTATGTTTTTTCTATTCCTCACACCCATATTTGGAGAATTTAGGATCAGTGGATCATTTTCTCAGTAAATAGAAAACCAAAACCAATCCCAAATCCCCAAGCAGCAGATTGTCCTGGAAAAAACCCTGATTTTTTATTTATCTGAGCTCTGGGAACAGGAATTCTGCTGTGGGCCTCGTGCACAGCCTGGGAGTTGAGCTAATTTATAATTAGTATAATATAATAAATAAGTATATATATTTATATATAATATAAAATAAAAACATAATTCTATTAATTAATCATTAATGTCAAATAAACAGCTATATTTATATATAATTAAAATAAATCTTAAATTAATTTCTATTAATATTATCATAGACATAAGTACACATATTCTTATATAATATAAAAATTTAAATTCTATTAATTAATATCATAAACAAATATATATATATTTCATACAATGTAAAAATAAAGTTTAAAATAATTTATGTTAATTAATAATTAATATTATCATATAAATAAACATATATTTTTATATACTATAAAAATACAGGTAAATAATTAAATTTTAGGAATTAATTCCTGCTGGAACTCTCAGGAATTCCATGGAAAGGAAATAAAAAGGAGCTGTCACCTACTGAGAGCAGCGGGGCCTCGTGCACAGCCTGGGAGCTGAGCTGGCGGTAGAAGATGGTGACCTTGGCAATGTCCCTCCTGCAGGGACAGCACAGCTGGCACGCCGGGCACCCCAAGGGGGCACCGGGACACTCCCAGTTCAGACTGGGACATTCCCAGTGGGACTGGGGCATTCCCAGTGAGCACTGGGGACATTCCCAGTTGGCACCAGGCCATTCCCAGTGGGACTGGGGGAACATTCCCAGTTGGCACTGGGCACATTCCCAGTTGGTTCCAGGGCATTCCCAGCTGGGATTGGGGCACATTTTTTTGGGACTTACTGGAGAATTACTGGGAATTTATTGGGGGTTTATTTGGGGGTTTATTGGGGATTTATTGGGAATTTTTTGAGGGTTTCTTGGGATTTTTTTGGGATGATCCTGCAGGTTTTCCCATTGGCCTCCCTCTCTCCCCATCCCAGACCCCATGGATTGGGAATATCCCAGGATTTCCTGCTGCTCTCCCTACCCATCCCAGACCCCATTGGGACTGGGCTGACCCCACGGATTGGGATGAGCCCAGGATTTACCTGCTGCCCTCCCTGCCCATCCCAGACCCCATTGAGATTGGGCTGACCCCATGGATTGGGATGAGCCCAGGATTTACCTGCTGCTGCTGGAGTTGTAGCCGTTCTGGTGCCGCAGAGCCTGGCGCACCCAGTCCTGCCATGGGAACGTTGGCATTGGAATGGCGGCATTGGAATATTATCGGTGGGATATTTATTATTGGAATGCTGGCATTGGAATATTTATTATTGCAATGCTGGCACTGGAGTATTGTTAACAGGATATTGTTAATAGGAGTTTGGCATTGGAATGTTGTGAGACATTGTTAATGGAATGTTTCCACTGGAATATTCTTAATGGAATATTTGTTATTGGAATGTTCATTATTGGACTGTTGGCATTGGAATGTTTGTCACAACGAGATTCGTTATTGGAATATTTGATATTGGAATATTGGTAATTGCAATTTTCATTTTTGGGAGATTTCTATTGGAATATTTGTTATTGGAATATTTGTTATTGGAATATTTGCAGTACCTGGGATTTTGCCGAGGGCCACTTGGCTGTGCCAGCTGAGACCTTGTACAGGGATTCCCTGGGGAGAAAAACCAGGAATTCTGAAAAACCTGGAACTCTGAGCACCAGGAGCTGCCCAGGAAGCATTCCCAGAAATTCAGAAAATTCCCAGGGCAGCTCTTCAGAACCTTTGGGGAAAGCTTCCCAATTCAGCTCACAAAATAAACCCTGAATAATTAAATATAATTAATATAAATAATAGAGATAAATACATCTATATTAAATTAAATATTAATTAAATAGAATAAATCTAAATAATTAAATTTAAATGAGAAAAATATAGAAACATTGAATAAATTTAATTTTAATTTAAATTAAATTTTAAAAAGTTGGGAGCATTAAATTGAAATTTGAGTTGAGATTTCTGGGGCTCACCTGCAGGGTTTGGGGCAGTGCTGGAAACAATCCAGGCGGTGATTCCGGAGCCGGGAGTAGAGCTGGTAAAAACAGTGCCCTGGAAAATGGGATGGGAGGAACAGGGTTGGGAACTCCCAGGAATTCCCACTCCCTTTGAAATTATTCCAAAGGAAAATAATCAGAATTAAATCCTAAAATCCTGGAATTAAATCCTAAAATCACGGAATTTTGGGTTGGGAGGAACCTTAAAGATAATTCCCACCCCATGGATCCAGGATCCTTTAAACCCAGGGAATTCTTGGATTCCAGGGATTCCCCAGGGACTCAGGAATTTCCAGGGATTTTTTTCACAAGTATTAAGGAAATCCCAGTGATTATTTCCCAGGATCCAGTGAATTCTACCATTATTATTATTATTATTACTATTATTATTATTATTAATTCATTCCCAGGCTCCCTTACCCCAGGCGGGCTGGCGGCTGTAGTCACTATTCCCAGGTAATCCCAGGGATGATTTATTATTATTATTTTTAATTTTTAAAATTTTATATTTTATATTTTTATTTATTTTCCTCCCTTACCCCAGGCAGGCTGGTGGCTGTAGTCGCTATTGCCAAGTAATCCCATGGATTTTTTCCCAGATTCAGTGAATCCCAGGGATGATTTTTTATTATTATTATTATTATTATTATTATTGGTTTTATATTTTATATTTTTATTTATTTTGCTGCCTTACCCCAGGCGGGCTGGCGGCTGTAGTCGCAGTAGCGAGCCCCGGCAGGCAGCGGGTAATAGAAATATCCACAGCCACAGCGCTGCACCATGGCCCGCTGGAAACACGAGTGCAGGCACGCCTGGAAACAGGGAAAAACACTGAGATAAACCCAAAAAATTCCACATTTCTAGCACGGAACTGGTAGGAGAAAAGGGAAAAAAAAAAATTGGATAAATCAGAAAAAATTTGGAATTTGTAGGATGGAGTTCTTAGGAGAAAAGGGGAAAAAAATTTGAACAAATAAAAATAAATTCTGATTATCTAGGATGAATCTCTTAAAGAAAAGGGCAAAAAAATTGGATAAATCAAAAATATTCCAAATCTATAGGATGGAGCTTTTAGGAGAAAAGGGCAAAAAAAAATTGGAGTTGCTGTTGTAGAGCAGTTTCAGCCTGGCTAAGCTGGGTTTAGCTAAGGCAGGCTCAGTACCTGCAGGGTGTAGGAGTTGTTGTAGAGCAGCTCCACGGCCACGTCGGCCCCGTCCGTGGTGCACCTGCCGTAGTTGCCACCCAGCCGATTCACCTGGTCCTGTGGGGACACAAGGGATGGTTAATTAGCAGGGTTCATTAATTAGTGCCCTAAGGATTGATTAGCAGGGTTAATTAGAGCCAGCCATCACCCTGCAGGAAGGGCAGGGAGTTAATGAGCAGCAGAGCTGGACATTGGTAATTAATATCAGGGAAAAAATATAAATTAATATAATGAATATAATTCATATACAACGTATTATATACATTAATGTTTTCTATTTTATATATTTTATATAGTATCATTAAGTGGGAATGAAATCAGCCTCCAAAATTTTGAGAGCCAAAAGAACATTTGGGGTCTTTTTATTTGGGGCTGAGCCCAGTGAGGAGAGGAAGGAGAGGACCCCAAGCCAGGTGTCCCCATGCCCCCAAGGAGCCATGCCCACCTTGCAGATGCCAAAAGGGATGCTTTGGGATGGTTTGGGATGCTTCCACCCTGTGCCCACCTGGCGGATGCCAATGGAGGGATGGTCTGGTTTGGTTTGGGATGGTTTAGGATGGCTTGGGATGGTTCCACCCTGTGCCCACCTGGCAGATGCCGACGGAGGGATGGTTTGGGGAGGTTTGGGATGGTTTGGAATGGTTTAGGATGGCTTGGGATGGTTCCACCCTGTGCCCACCTGGCGGATGCCGACGGAGGGATGGTTTGGGGAGGTTTGGGATGGTTTGGAATGGTTTGGGATGGTTTGGGATGGTTGCACCCTGTGCCCACCTGGCGGATGCCGATGGTGGTGGCGATGCCCGGGCGGATGTGGAAGCCCTCGTGCTCCAGGAACGGGGTCTGGTTGTGGCTGTGGATCATCACCTTCACCCCGGCCACCGTGGACAGCAGCGGGAGGTGCTCCTTCTGCTCGGCCCGCAGGATCAGGGACAGCCCTGGGGACACACAGGGGGTTGGGGACAGCTGGAGGACAGGGGAACAGCTGGGGGATAGGGGAGCAGCTGGAGTGCCCAGCTGGAATCCCTCCTGTTTGGGTTTGGGTCCCAGATTTGGATTCTGGGATCCCTCAGTTTGGATCCCAGAAAAGCCATTTTTAATCCTCAGAGCCCAGGTGACAATAGCAGCTATTCCGAGCTTCCATATTAAATAAATAATAATAATAACCCTATAAATAAAACCCAACAAACCCAGATTTGGATTCTGGGAGCCCTCAAGAGCCAGTTTTATTCCTCAGAGCCCTGGTGATAATGGCACCTATTGCAAACCCTCAATAATCCCATAATAAATAATAAAACCCCTCTAAATAAACCCCAATATTCTGCAATATACACTGTAAGAACATCCTGCTCCAAACAAAAAATAAATTCTGCTTTTTTAAGCCCAGATGTTGCTGGGGCTTAAAATAATAATATTGTGGTGGCACAATAACTTGTGTCACATAAGAGAGGCTAGAATTTGCCACTAAATCCTGCACTGAGGACAAATTTAATGAATTCCCTTAATTTTAGCTCTTTTTCCGCATTTTGCCAATCACTCACCATAAGGAATTCCTGGTTTTGTGGCTGCCCAGAAGGGATCTGTCCCCTTGCTGTTAAAAGTGTAGCAGCTCCCAAAAACTGGGTGGTGGAAGTGAACGTGATCACTGGAAAATCAGAGATTTGATGGGGTTTAATTAATTGATTTATTACCTTAATTCAAAGTTGGGTGTGTTTGGGAAAATGAGAATCACTGGAAAAGGAAGAGAGATTTGATGGGATTTTACTGTAAAGTCAAGAGAGATTTGATGGGATTTAATTATTTGATTTATTACCGTAATTTAAAGCTGGATGTGTTTGGGAAAACAGGAATCACTGGAAAGTTAAGAGAGATTTGATGGGGTTTTAATGGAAAATCAAGAGAAATTTAATGGGGTTTTAATTACAAGTGTGACACCACCTAAATTCCAAGCTGAATGTGTTTGGGACAGGGGGAAGGAG
>JAWWMS010000080.1:6422977-6433710 GCA_035048045.1 Chlorospingus semifuscus
TGGGACAGGGGGAAGGAGCTTGGGACAGGGTGCATTCCCTGGAAACCCCAATTTCACAGAATTCACAGAATCCCCAGGTTGGAAGAGACCTTCAAGACCATTGACCCAACACCTCAACTGAACCTGGCACCCAGTGCCACATCCAGGGATTGTGACTCCACCACCTCCCCGGGCAGCCATTCCAGAACTTTATCCCCTTTCCATAAAAACCTTTTTCCGAATATCCAGCCTGAATTCCCTTGGTGCCAGCAGAGGCTGTGTGTCCCCCTGCACCCACCTGGGCCTGCAGGGCTCCCCATCGTACTGGCAGGAGTAGACCAGGTCCTGGAAGTGCTGCTGGTGCTGGGGCAGCCCCGCGGGCAGCTGGGCCATCACGTTCATGTAGTGGAAGCGGAACCACTCGAGCAGCGCGTCCATGCCCGACGGGTGAGAGGTGTAGAAGCAATTCCCACCTGTGGAGTTGCACTGGGACACAGGGAAAGGGCAGGGAAAGGGGATAGGGTCTGTTATTATTGGGGGATTTATTGTTAGTATTATACGATAATAATTGTTATGTTATGTTAGATTATATATATTATTATATGGGAACCATTATTATACCCATAGTAGTAATAGGATATTACCATAATCTTCTATTATTAGTATTAGTGTTATTAATATTAATTTATACTATATATATATAAATTATATATTATTTTATTATTATATGATATGGGAATTATTATTATTATTCCCATAATATTAATAGATTATTTTTGGGTAAATCCCATGCAGGTGTTTTGAGGTGAATCCCCATCCCCATCCAGGCATTTTGACGTAAATCCCATCCAGGTATTTTGGGGTCAATCCCCATCCAAATCCCCAGGTATTTTGGTGTGAATCTCCAGTTCCTTTGGGGTCAATCCCCATCCCAATCCCCAGTTTCTCTGGGGTGCAACCCACCCTGAGGTACCCCGCTCCCCCTCTGTGCCGCTCACCAGCCGGAATCCCACTCTGGAATGTTTTTCGCCTGCCCTGGGGTCCCACATCCTGACCAGGGAGAAGTTGTGGCTGAGCCTGAAGCCGGCGCTGCTGAGGTTGGCCCAGGCCTGGACCCGGATGGCCCCGTCCTTGTCCCTGTCCCTGTTCCTGTCCCTCAGCTGGGACAGCCTGGCCGAGGCCTTGGGGCCGTACAGGAAGGTCAGCGACTCCTCGGCCATGCGCTCCAGCTGCTCCAGCTGCTCGCTGACCAGCTCAAACCTGCAGGCAGTGGGGAAAAATCCACATTTTGGGAAAATTCCAGATTTCTGATCTCTCACTGACCAGCTCAAACCTGCAGGGATTGGGAGAAAATTCCACATTTTGGGAAAAATTCCAGATTTCTGATCTCACAAGCTCCATGGAAAGGTTATTTCTTGGAATCTGTGGGAGAATATCCAGAAATTCTGCTGCTCAGCACACCTAAATCTAATAACTTTATTTAGTATTTAATTTATTAATAATCTTTATTAATAATATTAATTTAATATTTAAATTCTTAATAATATTTATTAATAATAACAATGTTATATGTCCCTCCTGAGGGAGGAATCCCTGCCCATTCCCAAACCCTGAGGGACGCCTCCCAGACCATTCCCAAGACTCAGCTCACCTGGAGGGATCCAGGTTGCAGATGGTGACGGCCGGGAACATTTTGGGCTCAGAGTCCATGGACATGGTGAGCACCACGGGGTAGGCCCAGAACTGGCTGAACATGAGGGCAAACTGCCAGTAGAGCATGCCCAGGCTGGCCAGCAGCAGCAGCGTCCAGAATGCCGTCTTCATGCGGTTCCTGCCCGAGCACACCAGGCGGATGGTGCCGTGGATCGTGGTGTTCTTGCAGAAGAACTCAAACATCTCCTTGAAGGAGCCGTAGAACTCGATCAGCCCTTCCTCAGCTGCTTCTCCTCCTCCTTCTCCTCCTGGAAGCTCTGGTTCCATCCTCTAAGTGGCTTTCTGGGCATGGAAAACAAGGGGAAATCGTATTAATGTGAGGGAAAGACTCTTCCAAAAAGGCTTTTTCAAACAGGCTTTGTCCAAGGAGGTCTTTTCCAAAGGGGCGTTTTCCAAAGAGGGTTTTTGCAAAGAAACCTTTTCCAAACAGGTTTCTCCCAAATGGGCTTTTCCAAAGAGGCCTTTTCCAAAATGGCTTTTCCCAAGAGTCCTTTTCCAAACAGTTTTTTTTCCAAAGTGTCCTCTTCCAAAGAAACCCTTTCCAAGCAGGCCCCAAATGAGTTTGTAATTAAGAAAACCTGACAATAAAATTGCAGAGAATCTGAATCCAGGGAGATCCCCCAGGATCTGGATCCTGGAAGAAGCAAAGAACCCAAATTCTGCTGCTGCTGAGGGATTCTGAGGAGTTTTCCCACATTTCCAGAGGATTTCCTTGCCAAGGTGGATTTGGGAAGCTTGAGGCCAAAAAAGGTGAGGAATTTCCTTCTTTCCAAGAACTCCGAGGAGCAGGGTTTGATCCTGAATTATCAACTCATTGTGGGTCCACACAGATTTGTAATTCATGACGAGGGGAATAATTCTAGTGGAATATTCTGGTTTAAACATTATTATTTATTATGTTATTATAGATATGATTTATTATTCATTTCTGTATTTATTTTTATATATTATTTATTATATTATTATTTCTTATTTATTCTTGTTTTGTGGGCCTAAAACAAGACTGGCTCAAAACCACTATGGCTTCATCTTTATGGCAAAGAATTAGCGAAAAATTCAACTTTCAGCTGGTTGAATTAGAAAATTAGAAGCTGGTTTTAATTTTTGCTGTAGGATCTCATTCTGCAGAGTAAAAAGGATGAATTTTTCTCTGAACTCTGCTCCAAGATGAAATGCAGGAGGTGCAGGCAGGTATTTTGGGATGGAAATGGAGAAAAACCTCAGTTGGAAGCACAGAAGGGATGGGCTAAATTAGGGTGTGGAGAAAGAATTTAATTCAAAAATTGTAGAAGCTACTGGAAATAAAAACGCCATCAGGGTGTTTCTTCAAGACCACCAAAATATTAATTAAATAATATTATATTATTGATATTAATTAACATTATTAGCAGTGATTTTGCCACATAAATAGGAATTTTGGTATTTGTATTTTACAGCAGTGAAAAGAAACGGAAAAGAAATTGAAAACCACTCACAAGAGCAGCATAAATACAACTAAAAACCCAAATATTTTTATTATTATTTCTCCCAGTAATTAAAACATCTCCTGTGCTATTCCAGGGATAATTCCAGCGTTTCTGAGCATGGAAAACTGGCTCTGGTGGCAGTTTGGGACATCAGAGTGACACTGGGACATTTCCGTGTCCTGAAGATGACAAGGTGAGAATTTCCAACATGACAGCAGCCCGTGAATCACCCTGCTCATTATGTCATTAAAAGGAGTTTACTGAGTCCAAACTTTGGGACAACCTTTGCTCCAAATAAAATAAATAAAATAAAAATTAAAATAAATCAATAAAAATACAGGGATAGAGGTTGAAATTGAGGAGAGGAGGAGAGGAGCAGCTAAAGGATTGTTGGGAGAGGTTCTGTGATGGAATTAATGAAATTAATTTGATTTAATTCAATGAAATTAAAGCTTTGAGTCTTTAGCCATGAGGAAATGTGGAATTAAAAAAAAATAATGACCTAAAATGAATGCTAAAAGAATCTAGTCCTTGCTCATGAGGTAATGTGGGAAAGGGCAATAATTACCCAAAATGAATGCTAGAAGAATCTAGTCCTTGCTCATCAGGAAATGTGAAATAAAAGGAATAATTACCCAAAATGAGTGCTAAAAGAATCTAGTCCTTGCTCATGAGGTAATGTGGGAAAAGGGCAATAATTACCCAAAATGAATGCTTAAAGAATTTATCAAACAGATTTTTTAAATCTAATTTTGACTATAAAAACCCCCAGACGAAGCCTGGTTTTCAGAGTTAATTCAGATAATTTTCAGGTGTTCTGAGTGGGATTTTAAGTTTATGGTGAATTCATCCTGTTTAAATGTGCTTTGCTAAAATTATTCATTCTAAAAATTTAACAAAGCGATATAATTCAGAACCAATCTGGAAAAACAGCACAACCCAAGATTTATACCTACAAATATAAAAATACACATTAAAAAAATGAAATTCTAACCGAATTCCAGCCCCTTCCCCACGGTACCTTGGCAGAAACTCTGATCTGTGAGCGTTTAGAGAAGCCACTAAACCCAGCCCTGGGCTTAACCCTGAGCAGAAGTCAGGTCCTGGCCCAAAGCTGCGGGATTTGGGAGGCCCTGGAGCTGTCCAGCCTTTATGGAGGGAAGGGATGACATCAAAAGGGGCAGGACTGGAGGAAGAGATGATGGAAATTATTCAAAGCATGATCCAGGGAATAATAGGAAGTGAATAAACTGGACAGACGAGTTAACGTGGAGCTTACACCGGAGTTAAGCTGGGTTTAAGGGCTGCTGGCGTGTTCACCTGGATTTTTTTCCCCCCCTCATGATCAGAGTCATCGTTTTTAGGGAAATAACCATGGGTTCCAGAATGTTCTTCCTGCTCTGGATTTTCCCATCTTTGTCCTTCCCACTCTGGATTTTCCCTTTTTTGCTCTTTCCACTCTGGATTTTCTCATTTATGGAGGATCTTCCTGCCTTCTTTCCCTGTTTTCCAGAGCCTGGCAGGATTCCAGAGAATTGGAGCCCTCAAGCCTTGAGGAATTGCATTCCTTGGTGGAATCAGCGTGGATTTCCTCCTGCTTCTTCAAGAATATCCCATTCCAATTCCAATTCCATCCCAATCCCAATTCCAATCCCATTCCAATCCCAACCCCAACCCCATCCCATCCCAACCCCAATCCCATTCTAATTCCAATCCCATCCCAATTCCCATTCCAATTCCATCCCAATCCACTTCCAATCCCAATCCCATCCCCATCCAGGATTCAGGTGCTGAGATGGAACCAGAACCAAACCAACCCCGTTCAAATCAGGTTTTGGGTTAAAGAGTGGCAGAAATTAGGGAGAAATGGAATTGGGGCACCAAGGAGAACTTCCATGACTATTTTTGATTCTTTTCCACATGGAAACCAGCTCTGCAGGAAGTTTTTTAATGTGAAAATGGGAATATTTGGGATCCAGATAAATTTAGACCCTGCCTTTCCAAATTGGATTTTCTCTCCCACTGGAAGGTGTGAAATATCAGTGTTTGCAAAAAAAAAATTGAAATTTCTTGTGAAATTTGATTCAGAAAGAAGGGAGAAAGGACAAAGGTGAAAGGAAAGAAACTCTCCTGATTTTGATTGATTTCAATCCTACTTACACATGATTTATGCTGGATTTTGTTCCAGATAAAAATTACCCAGTGCAGGGCCAAGGACAGAGTTTGCACAGTTCATACATAAAATCTTCCAAGAAAAATGGTAAAATTCCTACATTTTCTTTACCTCTGCAGCCTTTATCAATGAAATCGGATGTGATTCCATGAAAATCAACAAATTAAAAACAAAAATTAAAATTAAAATGAAAAGGAACCTTCTGGCCACATCCACAATTGCTGCTCCTCAGGACACACAGAACATTTTCTCCTTTCCTCCCTCCCAACCCTAATCAACATTTCCTTACTCAGAATTTTTAATTACAGCCCTGCAACCCCCCAGGACTTTCTCAGGGCTCTTATCTCCACAATCTCTGCATTTTGAAACAAAAAAAAAAAAAAAAAAAAAATCACATTTTTAAGCAGCGAAGGAGTTTTTCCCCCCATTTCTCCCAGTTCAGGATCCACAAAAATGCCCCAACAAAACCAGGAGATTTCCTCAGTGATGCTGATCCAGATTTTTTCCTTATTTTCCAAGGAAAAAAAATCCTGGAGGGAATTTTGCAGGGATTTTTTCTGAGGTGCTGCCATTGTGAGGCAGCAGGACAACAATGTTTTGCTCTGGTGGCTGCTCCTTGTGCAATAATTGCATTGTCAGGGACTGATTGTTGCATTTTCCATTGCACAACCCAGGGTGAGGAGAGACACGAACGTGACAGAACAAGGTTCCCAAAGCTGGGAGGTTTTTAATGAGATTTTAGATAATTAACTCTTCACCTGGCTCTGCTAAAACTCGTCATTCAATTTGATTTCTTTTTAAATTAAAAATTAAAATTATTTTAAAATTTTAAAATTACAATTTTTAATTAAAATTTCTGAAATAATGTGGGGTTTTTTTTAATTTAAACAAGGTTCCAGGTATGTTTTGTGAAATTTCCTTTTATTATTAAAGAGGGGTAGAACAGACTAATAACAGCTGGTTAATAGGATTTGAATCTCTTAAATAATTGTAAAATTTAAGAGGAATAAACCACATGTCTCATCTTCATTCTTTCCACTCTGGATTGCCAGGGGAAATTTAGGTGTGCAGAGCTCCAGGAGAGCAGGAGAACATCCAGAAACAGGAGGAATTCAGCACAAAAATCAATCCAGAGATTGCCAGAGGAAATGTTGGTGTGCAGAGCTCCAGGAGAGGAGGAAAATCTCCAGAAAATGCAGAGCTCCGCTCAAAAAGCAATTCAGAGATTCTCAGAGGAAATCTGGGTGTGCAGAACTCCAGGAGAGGAGCAGAACATCCAGAGCACCCAGGGCTCAGCACAAACAGCAGTTCAGGGACTGCCAGAGGAAATTTGGGGGTGCAGAGCTCCAGGAGAACACCCAAAGCATGCAGAGCTCAGCACCAACAGCAGTTCAGGGATTCTCAGAGGAAATGTTGGTGTGCAGAGCTCCAGAAGAGGAGCAGAACACCCGGAACACCCTGAGCTCAGCATCCCTGCCGGGGCAGGAGCAGAGGGAGGCGGGTGGAAGCACCCCTGGAGCCCTGCAGGGCAGGCTCTGCCTCCTGAGCCAGCAGGAATGGTGCTGCCAGAGGGGTGGGACCGCAGGGAGGGGAAAGAGAGCAGCACTGGGAGCACTGGGAGCTGCCCACAGGAGTTTGGCTGGACTGGCTGATCCAGTGGCCAGCTCTGCACACCAACGTTCCCTCTGGCAGTCCCTGCAATGCTTTCTGTGCTAAGCTCTGCGTTTTCTGCATGTTCTCCTCCTCTCCTGGAGCTCCGCACCCCTAAATTTCCTTTAGGAATCCCTGAACTGGTGTTTGTGCTGAATTCCTCCTGTTTCTGGACGTTCTCCTCCTCTCTTGGAGCTCTGCACACCCAAATTTCCTCTGGCAATCCCTGTAATGCTTTTTGTGCTGAACTCTTCCTGTTTTTGGATGTTCTCCTCCTCTCCTGGAGCTCTGCACCCCCAAATTTCCTTTGAGAATCTCTGAACTGCTGTTTGTGCTGAATTCCTGCAGGTTCTGGATGTTCTCCTGCTCTCCTGGAGCTTTGCACCCTTAAATTTCCTCTGAGAATTCCCTGAGAATTGCTTTTCATGATTAATTCTTCTCGTTTCTGGATGTTTTCCTTCTCTCTCAGAATGTCAGCGGAGCTCTGCACACCAACATTTCCTCTGGGGATACCTGAATTGCTATTTTTACTCTGGGAATCCCTGAATTGCTTTTTGTGCTGAATTCCTGCATTTTCTGGATGTTTTCCTCCTCTCCTGGAGCTCTGCACCCCTAAATTCCCTCTGGAAATCCCTCAATTCCTTTTTCCTCTGGAATTCCCTCAATTCCTCTTTTTTCTCTGGCAATGCCTGAATTGCTTTTTTTTTCTTCTGGAACCCTCTGAATTGATATTTTTCCCTCTAAATTGTTTTTTGTGAGCAGCTTTGGGCCCTGGCTGGGGGATTTCTCTGCAATCCCTCCCAGAGATCTGACCCTGCACAATTGGGATGTCCCAATGCTGCCAAACCTGCTCCAGACTGGTTCAACACCCCTTAACCCCTGCTGGGCTCGTTTTTAATCCAAATTTTCCAAAATAAAACTCCCTGGCGCATGAGCAATGAGCACATGACAAATCTGTTAATCAGCAGCCGTGGAAATATTCCTTAATTACTCCTCCTTAATGAGCAAGCTCCACGTCACCCTGGGTGCAGAGGGTTAAATCCAGCCCAGAAATTCAAATTAAAATGAAAATTAAAATCCTGCTGGGGTGAGCCAACATTCATTTGTACTCACTCACCTGTGTGAGGAGGGAACCTGCAGCTGCTCCTGGCATCCCTCTGGAATAATTCCGGGGTTTTTTGGGATTTTCTTCCTCTTCTGGGTCCTTCCCTCAGGGATCTGTCACCCCCTGGAACCCCAAATCTGAGATCCTGCCTGGGGATGGGTTTTGCTCTGATTTCCAGTCAGACCCAGCAGGATCTGGGGGAATTCTGAGGGTTGGAGAACACCAGAACCTCCTTGCTGAGAGGGCACCAGAGCTGCAGCCATCCTGGAGCTGCACACAGCATCGCTCCCTCCTGAAAAAGGCCAAAAATCCCAAAAGAACCCTGGAAAAGGAGGTGGAAATCACTCCCAGCTCCTGGAGCAGCCCCAAAATCGATTCCCAATCCAGGAATTCCAGCTGGGGCTGGAGCAGGTGAGGAATCCCAAAAAATTCCTGGAAAAAGATAGGGAAATCCCTCTCAACTCCTGGAACAGCCCCAAAATGGATTCCCAGGGCTTGGCAGCAATTCCCAATCCAGAAATTCCAGCTGGAGCAGGCGAGGAATCCCAAAAAAATCCTGGAAAAAGAGATGGAAATCCCTCTCAGCTCCTGAAGCAGCCCCAAAATTGATTCCCAATGCAGGAATTCCAGCTGGAAGCTGAAGCAGGTGAGGAATCCCAAAAAACTCCTGGAAAAAGAGGTGGAAATCCCTCCTAGCTCCTGGAGCAGATGAGGAATCCCAAAAAATTCCTGGAAAAAGAGAGGGAAATCCCTCCCAGCTCCAAAATGGATTCCCAGGGCAGGAATTCCAGCTGGAATTTGAAGCAGGTGGCAGCTCCCAGCTGCCAAAAATCAAAAAAATTCCTGGAAAAGAGAAGGAAATCGCTCCCAGCACCTGGAGCAGATGAGGAATCCCAAGCAATTCCTGGCAAAGAGGTGGGAATTCCAGCTGGAGCTGGAGCAGGCGGCAGCAGCAGGAAGAGGAGCAGGGCGGTGGCAGCAGGGAGGAGGGGATGGAGCAGCGAGCGCTCCTTAACAACTCCTAATTAAAGCTGGCATTGCTCAATGCCTGTGGCAGCTCCTGCCCTGTGCAGGGTTTGCTTTGGGATCAGTCCAGCTGCGATTCCCTGGCTTCACACCTTGGAGGGTTTCCCCGCAGCGGAGGAGCAGGGAATTGCAAAGAAAGCTTTAAAAAAATTATTTTTAAAAAATTATTTTTAAAAATTATTTTCAAAATTATTTTTAAAAAGCCTTTATTTAAAAACCCTTTATTTTTAAAGAAAATTTATTTTAAGAAAATCTTTATTTTTTAAAAAACTATATTTAAAAAAATTTCTATTTTTATAAGACTTCATTTTAAAGAAAGTTTATTTTTAAAAAACTTTAAAAAATATTTTTAAAAAGCAGAAAAAAAAGTTTAAAAAAAAAGGGAGGGAGGGAAGGAGAAGGAAAATCAGAGGGAGATGGGAAAAGGAAAACACCAGAGAAATTTGAAAAGCTTTTAAAAACTTTATTTATCTTTATTAACATTATTTTCATACATCAAATACCAGGTTTTCTTGTATCCTTTAAAAACCCTTAAAATTTGCTATTAAAATCTGCTTTTAGTTTATTTTAGTGCCCCAAACAAACTCTTAAACCCTTAAAAATCCCATTTATTTCCTATAAACATAATCTACAAAACTAAAAAATTAACTTTTTTACATAACCCCCCCCCCATTTTCTACATTAAAAAACCCATTTAAATCCCATAAACATAAACATTATAAATAAAAAAATAACTTTTCTACATCCCTGGTGCTTCACCTGCCAGGCAGGCCTAATGACACGAGGTTAATTGTTAATTAAAATGTTCATTAAATTGTTAATTGCTGTTTGTGCAGAGCTCTGGTGATGTCACCTGCCCTGGCATGGCTTTGTCACCTCCCCTTATTGCTCCACCCTGGTTAAAAATTAGATTTTTTGGGATATTCCTTGTTAAAAAGGAGTTTTTATGGGATTTTCATCATTAAAAAGGAGGTTTTAAGGGATATTCCATGTTAAAAAGGAGTTTTTCTGGAATATGCCTCCTTAAAAAAGAGATTTTTAAAAGGAGATATATATATACACACACATATACTTTTTTACTTTTACATATAGATATTACTTACATTTATCTCATATATATATGTAAAATATATACTTTTACATGTAAAAATATATATTTATATTTAAATGCTTTATATATTTATATGATTTACATATATCGCATATATATGCGCAAAAACATATAAAAAATTACTTTAAGTAAGGCCGTGCTTGTGGCAAATTGCCAGGTCCCTCAGCGCTGGACATTGCCCCTTTTATCCTTTATTCAACTTTTATACATACAATTTTTTAAACTCTGAGCCCTATTTCTCTCAGTTGGCGTGTCTGGATCACCCTCCCCGCTGGGGCGCGATATTTCCTCGCTTTCTGTCGCGCCAGGGCTCGCGGGGCTCGCTCCCCTCACAATTCCCCTCACGGCTCCCGCCCTGCGCGCGCGGCCCCGGAAGCGGAAGCCGCGCGAGCCCCGGAAGCGCCGCCGGCTCCTTCCCGGCAGCGCCGCCATCTTGGCTGAAGCCGTGAGGGAGCCGCGGCCGCCGCTGCCCGCCCCGCCCGCTCCGCCGCCATCGCGGCCCGGCCGCCG
>JAWWMS010000080.1:6433810-6446580 GCA_035048045.1 Chlorospingus semifuscus
GACGCTCTTCCGATCTACCCCTCCAGGAGAAAACCAGGATGGGATGATCCCAAAAATCAGGAAAAGCATTTTGGGGATTATCCCAAAATTGAGAAGAGGATTTCGAAATTGAGAAGATTTTTGGGATGATCCTGAAATTGGGAAGGGAATTTCTGGGATGATCCAAAAATCAGGAAAAGGATTTTTGTGATAATCCCAAAAATTTGGGGATATTCTGGGGGAATTTTTGGGATTTTTCCCAAAAAATCAAGAAAAGGATTTCTGGGATGATCCCAAAATTGGGAAAAGGATTTTTGGGATGATCTCAAATTCGGGAAGGGGATTTTTGGGATTTCCCAGCCTGGGGCTCTGGGAATTCCATCGGCCCCGGGAAGGTCCCGCAGGCACCGGGCAAGTTCAAAATTATCAACAAATCCCAAAAATGAGCAACAAATCCCGCCTGGAATGTGCTGGGCTGAGCTGCCCTTAACTCCTGCCATGCTGGGGACCTTCCATCGGGACTTTTCCCCTTCCCAAATTCCAGGGTTCCATTTTATTCATTTTTTTTCCCTTCCCAAATTCCATTTTTTTCCATTTTTTTCCTGTTCCCAAATTCCACATTTTTCTGGAGGTGTTGCCAAAAAACCAGGGGAAAAAATTTGATTTTTCTGGATTTTGGGTTGGGAGTGTCCCGTGCCTCAGTTTCCCCAAGATCCAGAGTTTTCCTCCCAATACATAAATTTTTTTCTCCTTATCCACAAAACTGGGAAATGAAACAGAGATTGTGCTCTATCCACACTGGGGTTTATCCTGAGGCAGGGATTTCCAGCCCTGCCAGGTGCTCCAAATTCCCAAAAAAACCCTGATTTCCCTGGGATAAATTTCCCCAAAAAAAGCTGATTTTCCTGTGAGAAATTCCCAAAACCCTCCTGATTTCCCTGGGATAAAATCCCAAAAAGCCCTGATTTTCCTGGGATAAAATCCAAAAAGTCTCTGATTTCCCCAGGATAAAATCCAAAAAATCCTGATTTCCCTGGGATAAAATCCCCCCCAAAAGTTGATTTTCCTGGGATAAATCCCAAAAAACCACTGATTTTTCTGGGATAAATTCCCAAAAAAGAAGCTGAGTTTTCTGGGATAAAATCCCCCCAAAACTCGGATTTTGCTGGGATGTGCAGGGAGGGAGCGGGCGCTGATCCCGATCTGGGGCAGTTCCATTGTCGGGGAATTTCATGGGATCGTGGAGCGGCGCCTGCAGCTCCTCCTTTTTTCCCTTTTTTTTTTTTTCCCCGTTTTTTTTTCCTCCTCCTTTTCTGGGAGTTGATGGAAACTCCTCCGGGAAGCCGCGAGGAGCCGGAGCCGCGGCAGGAGCTGCGATTTGGGATCTGGGATTTGGGGTTTGGGATGGGGAACCCGCGCCCTCCTGCCCCGTGACAGCGCCGGGGGTTGCGGGGAGTTTTTAGGGAAAAACTGAAAAAAGGAAAAACTTCGGGAAGCTCCACCTGCTCCTGCCGGGCTCGGGAGGTTTCGCTTCCCCCCCGCGGAGCTTTTGGGGTGTGAGGAATTTGGGGTTTGGTTTTTGGGGTTTTCTCGGGGGGGTGTGAGGCATTTGGGGTTTGGGATTGTTTTTTGGGATGTGTTTTTTGAGGTTTGTTTTTTGGGATGTAAGGAATTTGGGTTTTGGGATTTGTTTTTTGGGGTCTGAGAGGTTTGGGGTTTGGTTTTTGCGGTTTGTGTTTTTGGGATGTAAGGAATTTGGTGTTTGGGATTTTTTTTTAGGGATTTGTGTGAGGGGTTTATTTTTGGGGTGTGAGAGGTTTGGTTTTTGGGATTTGTTTTTTGGGGCGTGAAGAATTTGGTTTTGGGGATGTGAAGGATTTGTTTTGAGGGATTTGTTTTTTAGGGTGTGAGGGATTTTTTGGGGGGCATGTGAGGGGTTTGTTTTTTGGGATTTGAGGGATTTGGTTTTTGGGATGTGACTGATTTGTTGTATGGGATCTGGTTTTTTGGGGTGTGAGGAGTTTGTTTTTTGGCGTATGTTTTTTGGGATGTGAGGGGTTTAGGTTTTGGGATTTGTTTTTTGGGATGTGAGGGGTTTGTTTATTGGGGTGTGACAGTTGTTTTTTGAGATTTGTTTCTTGAGGTGTGAGGAATTGTTTTGGGATGTGAAGGATCTGGTTTTTGGGGTGTGAGGAATTGTTTTGGGATGTGAAGGATCTGGTTTTTGGGGTGTGAGGAATCTGGTTTTTTAGATCTTTGTTGGGATCTGTTTTTTGGAGTGTGAGGGATTTTTTGGGGGTGTGAGGGATCTGTTTTTTGGGATCTGTGTTTTGGGATCTGTTTTTTGGGGTGTAGGGATCTGTTTTTTGGGATCTGTATTTTGGGATCTGTTTTTTGGGGTGTAGGGATCTGTTTTTTGGGATCTGTGTTTTGGGATCTGTTTTTTGGGGTGTAGGGATCTGTGTTTTGGGATCTGTGTTTTGGGATCTGTTTTTTGGGGTGCGAGGCTGGGTCTGTCTCCCCAAGGCCGGCCCGGGATGCCGGCGGTTCCCCGGATCCCGGTTCCCCGCAGCGCCGAGCGCAGCTCGAGCATTTCTCCCGGGAATGGACGGGGCGGTGCCGGGCTCTGAGCCGAGCCTGGCTAAACCCCGCCTGAGCCGGGCTCAGCCCTGCCCCGCAGCTTTCAGCACCTCTAAAACCAGCTTTAAACCCAACCTGGGAGGGTTTAGAGCCTTCAAAACCAGCTTTAAACCCAATCTGGGAGGGTTTAGAGCCTTCAAAACCAGTTTCAAGCCCCATTTCGGGGGGCAGAGTAAAACCAGTTTTAAATTCGATTTGGGGTCAGAAGGGGCTGAGTAAAACCAGCTTCAAGCCCCATTTGGGGGTGCTAAGTGCCTTTAAAACCAGTTTCAAGCCAGATTTGGGGGGCAGAGTAAAGCCAGTTTTGATCTCGATTTTGGGGGTGCTGAGTGCCTTTAAAAGCAGTTTTAGGCCGGGTTTAGGGCAGAGCAGCTCCTCGCCTCTGGGATTTCTGGGAAGCTCCCACGGATTCAGCTGCATCTCCTGAGGATCCAGAATTCCAAACAAATTCCAAATAAATTCATCTCCGGCTTTTCCATCCTGAGGAGCTGCTTGGAACCTCCTGAAATTTGGATTTTTTTGGACACAAATCTGCTTGGATCCTTCTGAAATTCTGATTTTGATACAAATCCAGTTGGATCCTTCTCACCTGCTTAATTCTGGATTTATTTTAGAGACAAATCTGGGTTTTTTTGCTCCTGAAGGATTCTCCTCCAGCTCCTTGATTCTGACCTGGTTAATTTGGATTTATTTTGGACACAAATCTGTTTTTTTATTGCTGACTGTTGGATCCTTTTCACCTGCTTCATTCTGGATTTATTTTAGGGACAAATCTGATTTTTTTTTTTTTTTTTTTATTGCTCCTGAAGGATTTTCCTCCAGCTTCTTGATCCTGACCTGGTTAATTTGGATTTTTTTGTTTTTTATTGGTACTGGAGCATTTTACCCCTGCCTCCTTGACCTAAGAAATTCAGATTTTTTTGGACACAAATCTGATTTTTTTTGGTCCTGGATCATTTCCCCCCTGGCTCCTTGACCCTGACCTGGTCAATTCCAATTTTTTGGGACACAAATTGGATTTTCCTCGGTGCCACCATGCCGGGCTGGTGGCTGCTGCTGGCGCTACTGTGCCACCAGCTGTGTCCCCGCGTGGTGACAGCGGCCAGGAGGGACAGGGACAGGGACAGGAGGGGCAGGAAGGAGCACCCAGAGCCCCTGAACACCTCCCTGGCCAACAGCGAGGAGCAGCCCAAGGTGGGTTTGGCATCATTCCTGGAGTTATTCTGGATTTATTGGGATTTTCCTGCCTTTTCTGAGCTGATTTCGGGCTCATTTCACCAATTCTCTTTGGTTTTTTATTTAATTTTCATTGTTCTCCATGTTGGGAACAGCAGAGAACTCCCAAGGTGGATTCTGGGATCATTCCCAGAATGATCCATTTTTCCATCCCCTGAACATCTGGGTGGGTTTTCCATGGAATTTCAGGGGATTATCAGGGAATGGGAGTCCCAGCAGTCGCAAAAAGATCTCTGAGGGACTCAGAAAAAAAATCTGAGGAATTTTCAGAGCTATTGGCTCCTCCTGATCCCTCAGTGTCCTCCAAAAGCAGCACCACCAGCCCAGGCTGGATTTTTTGGACCTTCTGAGACCAATGATTTACTGGGATTTTCCTGCCTTTTGGGCTGGATTTTTGGGATCCTCTGAGGCCAATTCTTGTCCTGGTGTGTCCCCAGCTCCTGGGCTGGATTTTTGGGAGCCCCTGAGCTCAGTCAGTGCATGATCCTTGTCCTGGTTGTCCCCAGCTGCTGGAGGCTGCAGATGCACGGCTCACAGACCCCCGCAGGACCTGGATCTCCTTCGTGCACCGCCCGGACGACGGCAGCAACTCCAAGAGGAGATGCAAAGGCAAAGACAAGAAATTGGTAGGATTTGCACCCCACATGTCCCAGTTTCCTTCCTGCTGCTCATCCTCAAGGTTCCAGCTTTTCCCAGCCAAAAGAGTGCTGAATTTCCTTTTTTTTTGGTTTAATTTCTCCATTTTTGAGAAATTTGAGCCTTCTTTCTTCAGAAGAGGAGATGTGGGAATTTTGAACCAGCCACTCCTAAACTGAGCCTTTCTTGTCCTCAAATTGCGCCTTTCTCATCTCTCAAATTGAACCTTTTTTAAGTTATTTTCCCACTCATTAAAAATAAAATCAGTATTTTTTTTCCCCTTCCAAGAGATAAAGTCCAAGTATCCCAAAGGATCAATTAATCAAGGTGTGGACAAGTGGTTTATTTCAAATTAATGAGCTGAGTGACAGCTCATTAATCACGTGGCATTTTTCATCTGCTGCTTGGACAATCTTGGATTCTTTTAATTATTTTAATTATTTGACGAATTTTTTGCATCCTCTGAATGTCTGGGCAGCTTTTCCATGGAATTTTAGAGGTTTATCAGAGGAATGGGAGTCCCAGCAGCTGGAAAAAGATCTCTCATAGCTCTTGGCCCTTCCTGATCCCTCAAGAGTCCTCCAAAAATTATCAGGAATTTTCTGGGAACAACCCCCCTCATGTTGCTGATGTTCCTGTAGGATTTTCTGCAATTCCCAGGTTTTAATCCCAAATTTTCCTTTGTTTGTTCCCTCAGCGAGGCCTTGTGGGGCCTCCAGGGCCTCCTGGGCCTCAGGGACCTCCAGGAGCTCCTGGGGCTGAAGTCACCAGGGAAGTTCTTCTGCAGGAGTTCAAGGAGATCTTAAAAGGTAAAAGATTTTAAAAAGTCAAAGATTTCCAGAGGATATTCAAGGTAAAGGGTGTCAAAGGCTGGAGGAGCTTTATTTTGGTGAAGAACCATGAACCAAAATGGCGACCAAAAATGTTCCCCCAATGCTGCTGGGCTTCAATTGGAGATCCAAGTGCAGAATTCCAGGCACACATTAATGGCTTCATAGGCCAGGCCCTTAAATGAAGATTCTATTTCCTTTTATTTCATTTTATTCCTCTTTTCCCCTCAGAAATCATCAAGCACAGGGCCTCACTGGTCCTTTTGGCCCACCCCAGCCGGCTGCCCCTGCTAAGCCAGGCCCTTAAATGAAGATTTTATTTAATTTTATTTAATTTTATTTAATTTTATTCCATTTTATTTCATTTTATTTCCCTTTTTCCCTCAGAAGCCATGGAGGACAGGGCCTCCCTGGCCATCTCAGCCCAGCCCAGCCAGCTGCTGCTGTCCCTGGAGAAGGTTCCATCACAGGAACAGGAACAGCCAGGCCATCAAATGAAGATTTTATTCCATTTTATTTAGCTTTATTTAGTTTTATTTCCCTTTTTCCCTCAGAAGCCATGGAGCACAGGGCCTCCCTGGCCATCTCAGCCCAGCCCAGCCAGCTGCCCCCGCTGCTGCTGTCCCTGGAGGAGGTTCCCTCGCAGCGGCGCGTGGAGGAGGCGTTCCACTGCAAGCTCAAGGGCCAGGTGCTGGTGGACAAGAAGACCTTGGTGGAGCTCCAGAATTTCCAGTCGGTGAGGAACTCCAGCCTCATCCTGCTGGAGATCAGCTCCAGGGCTCTGTGGGGCTTCTGCTCAGCCCAGAAACTCCTCTGGGGCTGAAAGGAAGAGACAAATCCATGAGAAGTTGTCCAAAGGAGGCCACAGGTGGATCCATCTGGGATCCCCTTTTTAAATTCATTATTCCAGAGGTTCTGCCACTGATGGATCCACCTGGGATCCCCTTTTTTAAATTCATGATTCCAGAGGTTCTGCCACTGATGGATCCACCTGGGATCCCCTTTTTAAATCAGATATTCCAGAGGTTCTATCCTTGATGGATCCACCTGGGATCCCTTTTTAAATCAGATATTCCAGAGGTTCTATCCTTGATGGATCCACCTGGGATCCCTTTTTAAATCTGATATCCCAGAGGTTCTATCCTTGGTGGATAGAACTTTTAAAATCTGATATCCCAGAGGTTCTATCACTGCTGGATCCACCTTGGATCCTCTTTTAAACTCCACCATTCCATTATTTCCCAAACTTTTGGCAGCTTGGCTTGGCAGCCGGGCAGGATCAGCCCTGAGGCATGGGCAGGGCTGGAGGGAGAGCTGCTGCCTCATTAATTAGCAGGGAAAATGGGACTAATTAAGCCATCCCAGTAGTGGGCTGCTGCTTCCTGTGCCTCAGGCATGAGGTGCCCAACTCATTCCTGATTTTTCCTGGCTCGGAGCTGCTGTGGGAGGCTCTGGGTGCCAAACTGGCACCGCAGCCAGGGACAAGAAGAGTTGGGTTTGGGCTTGTGCCCTCTGGGAAAGAGGAATGCAGAACCAGAGCAGAGCAGGGATTTGGAATCAGCACAGGGATTCAGGATCAGCACAGGGATGGAGCCAGAGCAGAACAGGGCTTTGGGCTCAGCCCAGGGTGGGATTTGGGCTCAGCCCAGGGCTCAGCCCTGTTCTCTCTCCACAGCCCGTGGCCAAGGGTGCATTCCTGCGGGGCTCGGGGCTGAACCTGGCCACCGGGCGCTTCACTGCCCCTGTGGGTGGCATCTACCAGTTCTCAGCCAACATCCACATAGGTGAGTGCTGCCCCAGGGACCCCAAACACCCCAGAGACCCCAAACCCCCCAGAGAACCCCTGGAGAATCTCCAGATATTCCAGAGGTTCTGCCACTGATGGCCCGTGATGGTTCCCCTTTTTAAATCTGATATTCCGGAGGTTCTATTCCTGATGGATCCACCCTGATGGATCCCATTTTAAATCTGATATTCCAGAGGTTCTGCCCTGATGACCAGTGATAGATCCACCTTGTATCCGTTGCCTTTGGCTCCATCAGATAAGGAGGAACCCTCTGGCACCTCCTGCAGCCATCCCAAGGCTGCTGATGTCCCTCTGTCCCTCAAACCCTAGAATTTGTGGGATTTCTGACATTTTCCCTCTGTTTCTCCCAGATCACAGCGAGCTGAAGAGCAAAGTGCAGCTGCGGGCGCGGGACAGCGTGCGGGTGCTGATCTGCATCGAGTCCCTGTGCCACAGACACACGTGAGGCACCCCAGGGGCACTGAGGAGACTCCTTCCCTCTAATTTTCCGCATTTCTGAACATTTCAGCCAACTTTGGAAGATGAAGTTCACCAAAAGTGGATTTTATGGCATAAATTGTTTTTTTGTGTCCCAGGGGAGGCTCAGGGGGATTTTGGGAGCTTTTCCAGCAGAGGGCAAAGCTGTGGCTCTGTCCTTGGCCCCAGACCCCAAATCCCTGCCCAGGTTGATTTTAATGCCCTGCCCTGAGCTCCTCCAGAAATCCACAGGTTCAGAAATCAGGGTGACTTTGGGACAGATCCCAGAGCAATCAGCATGGATTTGGGACATGTCCCAGAGCAGTGGGAGTGATCAGGATGGATTTGGAACAGATCCCTGAGGATGGATTTGGGACAGATCCCAGATCCCTCAAGATGGATTTGGGATGGTTCCCTCAGGACGGGTTTGCGACAGTTCCCAGATCTGTCAGGATGGGTTTGGGACAGATCCCTCAGGATGGGTTTGGGGCAGGGATTTGAGGCAGGGATTTGGGGCAGGTCCCAGTCCAGGCGCGCGTGGCTGGGACAGACGGACGGAGCCGGCAGCAGCGCTGGGAGCCTGTCTGGACACATTCCCTGTGGAATTTCCTGGGAATGCCAGCCCTGACTCACCCATCCATCCATCCATCCATCCATGGGGCTGGAAAGGCCCCGGGGCTTTGGGACGAGCCCCGGAAGCTCGGGAGGAGCAGGGGAGGGCTGGGGCAGGACCTGACACAGCCTCATCTGAGTGCCTGCCAAGGGCTCCAGCCTCTCCTTTCTCCTGGGAAAAACTCGTTGGGACTTGCAGGGATTCATCACAGGGAAAAATAGAATTTAAAAAAATTAGGAAAGGAGTTGGTTTAATTGGGAAAATAAGGAAAAGCCAGGATTAAAACTGAGTTTAACTGGGTTTGTGCTGAGTGGCAGGTGCCAAGGGGCTCCCACTTTGTATTTTTGCTGGAAAAAACACGTTGGGACTTGCAGGGATTCATCACTGGGAGAAAAATAATTAAAAAAAAAAAGGAGGAAAAGGGTTGATTAAATTGGGAAAATGAGGAAAAACAATGATGGGCAGGAACCAGCCAGGCTTAAAACTGAGTTTAACTGGGCTGAGCAGGTGCCAAGTGGCCCCAACTTTTCATTTTTTTAATCTGTTTATTTCTTATTTTTTAGGTCCTTGGAAGTCATTGCTGGCCTGGAAAGCAACAGCAAAATCTTCACTGTTTATGTCCATGGCTTGCTGCAGCTGCAGGTGAGGCCCTGAAAATTGGGAATTTCTGCCCCAAATCTCTGGGCAGGACATGGAATCATTTCCTGGACTCTTCTCTGGAATTCCAGGAAATAAATAGCAAATAAATAATTAAATAACAAACAAACAAATAAATAAATAATAGCAATCATTATAATGTTGAAATTAATAATTATTAATAAATAATAACTAAATAAATAATTAAATAAGTTGCAATTAAATAATATTTAAATAATAAAATCCCCCTTTTTTCCTACATTTAAAGAAAGGAAATTCCTCACCTGGGGCAGCAATGAATTGAAATTCCATTCCCAAGGGGATTTCTCTGGGAATTCCATTCTCCATGGGATTTCCCCCCTCCCAGGAGGGGCTCTGAAGCCACTTCACCCAAAAAGGCACCAGGGCAGGAAAGATTTTTTTTTTTCAAAAAAACCCAAAAAAACCCGCACCAAATTCCTTCCAAAGCCACAAAAATTCTTCCACGTGGTCAACTCAGCCCCAGACTTGGGCTGAATTCCTGCTGAGAATTTCAGATTTCTGTGTGACAGGCTCTGACCCCCAGGAGAGCACTGCACTGACCTGGGGCCCAGGAGAAGCTTCCAGAAGGGAATGGTGGAACTGGGATTGTGGGTGTGGGGTTTGGATAGAAGGGTGAGATGTCACAGGGTGGGAAACTCAGAGTTTGGGGTTTTAGAATATGGAATATTCTATAGAGCAAGATGGAGATTTTAGGGCAGAGGCTGGTCCACCTTCTCCACCTTCTTCACCCTCTTCTCTTCTTCCTCTCCTTCCTTTCCTTCTTCTTCACCTTCTTCACCACCTTCTTCGCCTTCTTCTTCACTTTCTCCTCCTCCTTCTTCTCCTCCTCCTCCTCCCTGGGTTTGGGTGGTTTTGTGTAATTGGATAAAAACTCCACATTGCAGGCCATGGGTGGTTATTGAGTAAAAAGTAAAAATAATTTAGGTGTCATTTCTTAATTGGACAGTTTATCCTTAAAAGGCCTTCTAGAGACAGACAGGGCTCCATTTTTAGTTTGGTGGAGTGAAGGAAGTGCTGCAGAACTCTCAGTTTATAGGACAATAACACAGATAAAAACTAACAAACATCTGAGTCAAAACAAGAAATTCCATCTCTCACATTTAATCCCAGCCCCGGCTAAAAAGAAGCTAAAACTCAACAGATTCCTGCTGGTGGGAGGGATTTTTCCCTGTTTTCCCGGCAGAAATTCCCATTTTCCCGTTTCCCTGCAGGCTGGCCAGTACACCTCCATCTTCGTGGACAACGGCGCTGGCGCCGCCGTCACGGTCCAGCCCGGATCTGATTTCATGGGAATGCTGCTGGGAGCCTAGCAGCGAGGATGGCACCCCAAAATCCCCAAAATTCCCAAATTCCTGCCTTTTGGACTGAAAATAACCCCCTCACTTTGACCTTGAAACTGCTCCCTGCTCCTGCAGAATTTGAATTCATCCCCAGCTCCTCCAGCTTTGCTTCCAGAAGTTGCTGCTGATTTTTGAGGTCCTCACCAGCTCGTTCTTCATCAGAATTCTGCTTTTTATCCTCCTTTTACCCAAAAATCCCTTGGAATATTTAATTTGTGCTTCACCAGACACTCACGGAGCAGCACGCTGACTTTGGGGCTCGTTGTGTTGTAATTTGATTATTTCACTGTAGCACTTGTAACCAGCACGGGTTTGGGGTTTTTTTGGGATTGATTTGGGTTTTGTTTTGGGGTTGGAACTGAAGGATTGAGATGGGAAGTATCAGAAATAAATCAGTGACTCTTTTCTGTGTGGTGGGGAGGAAGGGACAAGGATTTCCAGCAAAATTACTTTTGCCAGGGGGTTGGGAATGGCTTGGATCCTCTCCCAGGCTCAGATTTGGGTGTATTTGACCAGGAAAATGTTGAATTTTCCTACAATCCAAGGAATCCAAGGCTTGAACTCTTTTATATCCTTTATATAAAAATAAAATTATATATTATAATTATATATATATATAATATATATAATTATGTCTCTAATTATATATTTTCTAAATATAATTATATATATTTTATATTGTTCAAAAATATATAATATATATGATTATATTTATATATATGGTTTTCCATAGTTTATATAGACAGTTTTCCCAGTTTATTTATTCACTCTCCCTCAGTCCCAAAATCCCAAACTTTTCCCCAATCCCAAAATCCCAAACTCCCCCCATTCCCATCCCAGCCCCATTCCCGGGTCCATCCCATGGGTTTATTCTGCTCAGAATCCCAAAGGAGGAGCAGAGATTTTGGGATTTTTTGGGAATCTCTGGAGTCCCCTCCCGTCCCCCCAGCCCCAAACCCCCCGTGCTGAGCAGTTCCCTGTCCCACCCCGTTTATCACATCCTGGCATCGCAGATTTTTGTTTCATTCCCTTTTTTTCTGGCTCCAGGAGCTCTGGGAGCCAGGAATTTAAATTGGTGTTCGCAGTGGAATGCGGATTTGGGTGCCAAAAACCCGATATCATCTGTCTGGCACCTCCAGGGCAGGTGATTCCCGGGGAAAAATGGGAATTCTGGGCTGGGATTGGCACAGCCTGCAGCCCTGGGGGCTTCTCCTGCTCTCCCAGCACAGGGAAAAAGGGAATTTCCAGGATTTTCATGGATTTCCCAGGATTTTTCTGCTGTTCCTCCCTCCCTGCCCATGCCCAGTGGCTGTGGAGTCGTTAAAGCTGGAAAAATCTGGGAGAAATCTTTAATTCTCTTCCCCACTCCCTGTCCCGAGTGTTTGGGAGCTGACCTGTGGGATTGCGATGTGGGATGAGGAATTTGGGGATTTGGGAAGGGCAGATTCCAAAGGGGAATCCAGGAAAATCAGGGAGCTGCTGATCCTGTGAAAGCAGAAGGAAGGACCAGGAAAACATGGAATTTTTATGTTTTTTTTCTATGGAATGCTCCCTCGGGGATATTTCCCAGGGAATCAGGGATTGGAGCTGTGTGGGGCCCTCAGAAGTGCAGGAATTCTCCCAAAATTCCCTTTTTTTTTTTTTTTATTTTAGGAGCTGTTTTCTTTTCCTCCCAGGATTTGATTTCTTTTGTCACTTTGATCTGCAGACCAAGAGCGGGAGGGGATGGGAGGTGAGGGGCGGTCACGGGATACTGGATTCCCAAAAAAAACATGGAAAGGGCAAAAAAAATGGGAAAGGAAAAGTGAAAATCTGAGAGGGGACGAAGCAGGGGGGGCTGTGGGCATTCCCTGGGATATTTTGGGAATTTTTCACTTTGTCCCCAAAAACTGGGACACGATTCCAGAGCTGGAATTCCACTTTTATCCCTGGGTTTGGCTGGGACTGGGAGAGATCCATGGACAATTCTGGTCCTGGAACTTCCAGAGATTCTGGGTCCGAATTTGGGTGGATTTTGGGGAAATTTGGAGTTTTCTGTGTGAATTTCAGGGAGTTTGGAGTTTTCAGTGTCCAAATCCAGGTGAAATTTGGATTTTCTGTGTGGATTTTGGGCAGTTCAGAGTTTTCTGTGTAGACTTTGGGGCACTTTGGAGTTTTCAGTGTGGATTTGAGGCAGTTTGGAGTTCTCTTGTCCCAATTCAGGTGAATTTTGGGAGTCTGGATTCCATCCCTTTCCTTCCCCACTGCAGGAGCCGCTCCCCGGGACAATCCCGAACCTCGGGAACCACAGATTTGAGCAACTTTTGGGAATCTCCTCCTTTTTTCCATCATTTCCACCGAAACCCGCCAGCCTGGGCACGGAGCCAGCAATGAAATAATCCCAATTTTCTTTGGGAACGGCTCGAATTCCCTGCAGGCGCCACATCCCTGCCCGGGGGGTGGGATCCTGCTCGCCTGGCTGGGCTGGAGCCGGGATTTCCCTCTTTTTTCCCCCTTTTTTTCCCCTCCTTTTTCCCCCTCTTTTTTTCCTCCTTTTTCCCCCTTTTCCCCCTCCT
>JAWWMS010000080.1:6446680-6458601 GCA_035048045.1 Chlorospingus semifuscus
TCCCCCTCCTTTCCTCCTCCTTTTCCCCTCATTTTCCCCCTCCTTTTTCCCTCCTTTCCCCCCTCCTTTTTCCCTCCTTTTTTCCTCTCCTTTCTCCTCCTTTTCCCCTCCTGTCAATCCCAGGAATTCCCAACGCGTTTTATCTCCCTGGAATTCTTTCAGTGCCTGTCTGGGAGCTTTTCACTTTTCCCAGAATTTTTTCCTGGCTCCCTGTGAAAATTCCCAATTTTTGAGGATCAAGCCTGTGGACAGGCTAAAGGGATAGAGTGGGAAAAAATTAAAAATCCCTCCAAAAAAAACCGGGATAAACCCCCTTTTCCAAACTTCCACCTTTTTTTCTTTGGAAAGGGAAGCTGGGGGAGAGCAGAGGCTGCAAATCTTGGGAAGGATTAGGGTTTGACTCGGGCTCCAGGAATGTAAATGTGTCTGGCTCCATCCTGGCTGCAAATTCCTGCCTGGAGCCCGGGCCCAGCCTTTGTTTGCCCACCCTGGATGGGCCAGGGCTCTGCCGGGCTGGGAGTGCTCAAACTGGGACTTGGGAGTGGTCAGAGTGGGATTTGGGAATGGTCAGGGTGGGATTTGGGAATGGTCAAACTGGGATTTGAGAAAGGTCAAACTGGGATTTGGAAAGGGTCAAACTGGGATTTAGGAATGGTCAGAGTGGGACTTGGGAGTGGTCAAATAATTGGGATTTGGGAATGGCCAGACTGGGATTTGGGAATGGCCAAACTGGGATTTGGGAATGGCCAAACTGGGATTTGGGAATGCTCAAGTAATTGGAATTTGGGAATGCTCAAGTAATTGGGAATTGGGAGTGCTCAAACTGGGATTTGGGAATGGCCAAACTGGGATTTGGGAGTGCTCAAATTGGGATTTGGGAATGGTCAAATAACTGGGATTTGGGAATGATCAATCTGGGATTTGGGAGAGGTTTTGGTGCTGTGGAGGAGATTTGGGGGCAGCAGGAGGAGTTGGGGGTAAAATTGTGGGGATTTCCTTTCTCTTCCTTTCCCCTTTCCCCTTTTCCTTTCCCTTTTCCCCTTTCCCCTTTCCCTTTTCCCTCATCAAGCCCAAATATTCAGCACCTCAGCACCTTAAAAATTAATTTTTAATTAAAAATCACCTTTTAGGGATGTTTTTTTCCCTTAGGTTTTAACAATTCCCACACCAGGGTAAGGCCGGGATGTGCTCCCAAATCTGCTCCCAAATCCCCCTGTCCTGCAGGAGTGAATCCACACAAAATCCAGGTGTGAATTCCCAAGTATTGACCTGTGTGTGCAAAATCCAGATGTGAATTCCCAAATATTGACCTGTGTGTGTGCAAATCCCAAGTCGAAAAATTCCCCGTGGGGAAGGAGCCAGAGCTCCCAGGGAAGGGAGATGAAGGGATCTGTCAAGTGGAATTCCAGGAGAAGTGGAAACTGCCAGAAATGGAGAGTCTGGAATGTGCCTAAAATAAATATTCCCTGCTGGGTGTTTATTTTGTCTGGAGGTTCCTGTTCAGGGCTGCAAATCCCTGCCTTGGTGTTCTCCAGGGAATGAAGGTGGATTTGGGATTTGTCTGCTGCAAATCTTCCCCTCATTCCCACATTCCCTGCAGGACGAGGCTGGAATTGTGCTGGGATGCTGTGGGATCACCCCTGGAATCCCAAAAGGATTCAGCTGGGATGGAATTCCAGGGTTCCTCCTCCCCTTCCTCAGGGAAGCAGCTGAGAATCCTTGGAAAAGTGTCCAGGTGGGATTTAAAGTGTCCAGGTGGGATTGAAATCTCTGCCTTGGGATTCTTCAGGGAATCCAGGACTTGACATTGTCCTAAAGTGGATTTTGGGATTTTTCTGCTTCAAATCTTTCCTTCATTTCCCCATTCCCTGCTGGGATGAGGCTGGAATTGTGCTGGGATGCTGTGGGATCACACCCAAGTCCAACTGCCCCATTTGTTTTCCAGGATTCTCTGCCTGGATAAAAACCCCAAAATTCCCTCAAAAAATCCCACTTTGGGAGCACAAATACTTGATCATTGCATTAATAATAAATCCCAATATTTGGGTTTATTCCACAAGGCTTTATGTTTATTTCTTTTCCTTCCCAGACCTTTGGTTTTCCTGAAGGAATCCCTTTTTCTTTTTGGGATGTTTTGTGGGTTTTGGGGTTTTTTTGGTGGAATTTTGGGGGTTTTTAAAGATTTTCTTTGTGATTTTCAGCTCGTTGCTCAGTGCTCCCACCAGGACACATTTCCTGGTTTTCTTGGATTTCCTGGATGGAATTCCAAGCTGTTTTCTCCCATCTGGAATCCAGACACCCACAGCAGATGTTCCCACCAATCAGAGCCTTCCAGATGTTCCCAGCCTTGGGATGTTTGTCTTACACAGGCAAAATCCCAAAAATTCCCCTCCAAATCCCAAATCCAAGAGGGAAATGCCATCCCTGGGACTGACTGTGTGTTCCTAAGGGATCTTGGAGCCTTTTCCCAGTGGATCATGGAGTCTTTTCCCAATGGATCATGGAGCCTCCTCCTAAGGGATCACAGAGCCTTTTCCTATGGGATCATGGAATGGACCACGGAGCCTTTTCCCAATGGATCATGGATCATTTTCCCAATGGATTGTGGAGTTTTCTCCTAAGGGATCATGGAGCCTTTTCCCAAAAGATCACAGGCCCTTTCCCCAATGGATACCAGCTCCTTTCCCCAGTAGATCCCAGCCCTTTTTCCCAACCGATCCCAGCCCCATTTCCCAATAGATCCCAGCCCTTTCCCCAAATGTTAGGAAAATTAATCCACAAAAAACCAAAAGACTGTCTCCTTTTTGGACACAAACCTCTGATGTTTGTGGATTGATTTTCCTAACATAATAGATCCCAGCCCCTTTTCCCAATAGATCCCAGCCCCACTCCCCAGTGCCTGCAAGCTCCAACCCATTCTGGGAAGGCTTCAGGCGCAGGAATCCCGGGGATCCCAGTCCCATTTCCCAATGGATCCCAGTCCCATTTCCCAGTGTATCCCAGTCCCATTTCCCAGTGGATCCCAGTCCCATTTCCCAGTGGATCCCAGTCCCATTTCCCAGTTCTGGGAAGGCCCCAGGCGCAGGAATCCCGGTAATCCCAGTCCTATTCCCATTTCCCAGTTCTGGGAAGGCCCCAGGTGCGGGAATCCCGGTAATCCCAGTCCTATTCCCATTTCCCAGTTCTAGGAAGGCCCCAGGCGCAGGAATCCCGGGGATCCCAGTCCTATTCCCATTTCCCAGTTCTAGGAAGGCCCCAGGTGCGGGAATCCCGGTAATCCCAGTCCTATTCCCATTTCCCAGTTCTGGGAAGGCCCCAGGCGCAGGAACCCCGGCGATCCCAGCCCCAGCCCCATTTCCCAGTTCTGGGAAGGCCCCAGGCGCAGGAACCCCGGCGATCCCAGCCCCAGGAGGGGCCAGGGTGATCCCTGCTCCTGCTCCCGTTCCCTGGGAATGCTGAGTCCCCCTGGGATCCAATTCCCCGCTGCCAGCGCGGCGCGGGTTGGATGGAGCCCGGCTGGAACGGCGTCTGCCGCTTTAATTCCCTAATAACAGCTCTGCCCTCCAGCCAGGCTGGAGCCATCGCCCGCAGCAGCCCCTGGCATGAAAAACTCCTCTGTGTTTGTGACACTGGGGCCTTTGATGGAGCAGCCCGGGACGGTTTCAGCAGCGGGGATTAAATATCCCAAATATCCCAATTAGTGCAGTTCACAATTAGTGACAATTAGCTGGTCCCTCTCCAACATTCCCCAAGTCCCCATCCTTACAGGAGGAGGAGGGAGGCAGCAGCAGGAGGATGCTGCAGAGATTGTTTTGGGGATGGTGAGGATAAATGAGGTTAAATCCACTTCCCAGCCAGAATCCCCCATCTCAGTGTGATGGAAAAATGGAATTTTGGGATTCTGGCTTGCAAACAGCAAAGGAGGGGAGGCTGGATCTGCATAAATTTGCCCAGCAAAATTCTTTATATTAATATAAAGAATTATCACATTACATTACATTACATTACATTACATTACATTACATTACATTACACTACATTCCATTCCATTCCATTCCATTAGTAATTACAAAGAATTCATTAATTTGTATTCTATATCCTGCCCAACACAGGATTTTCCCCCTCAATTCCCACTTCTTTGTGGGAATGAGAGGAAAAAACTCTGACAGGTAGTTTTGAGTCCCAAAATGTCCAAGGGGAAGCACAGGAATGTTAAAATTCTCCTCAGTTCTGGCTGGAAATCCAGGTGGGTTCATGGCTGTGCTCTTGAGGGTCCCAATCCCTGCTAAATTTGGGAATCAAAGGTTGGAAAAGCCCTTTAGGATCCTCAAAACCACCTGGGTGCTGTTGTTCCCCAGGGCAACTACAATAAAATTCTCCTTTCCCTGGATTGTTCTGGATTTGCCCAGAAAAATGAAAAAATAGGGAAAAAATTCCTCCTATTTTCATTTCACCAGGATCTCCCATTCACAACCAGGGCAGGATGTGAATTCCCAGCACTGCGGGGTGATCTCAAGAATCCCTTAAGGATCATTTAATCCCAATTTCTATCCTGAATTTTGTCTTTTCCTCGCCTTCCCTTTCCTGCTCTGCAAAGCCAGAGAAGGGAACGGGCAAATCTGTGGAAAAATGTTGGATTTAAAGCGTTAAAAAGGACAAGGGGGAAAAAAACCCCAAAAATTCCTGGCTTTTAAATCAACCTCAGCGTTGCTGATGCAGTTGTTTACGAGCCGCTGTTCCAGCCCATTTCACGGACAAAAGCCAAGGGAAATGAGCTGTTTGATGTCTGCAAAGGCATGGAAAAGCCATGGAAAAGCTCCCATGCAAAGGGAAGTGCTGGGATAAACACTCCCTGATTGCGGGGAAAGGCTGCGGGGAACCAGGAATCATTCAAGGAATGGGGGCATTCTCCTGGAATTTTCATCCCCCTGGGGAATATCCTGAGCTGGGAGGATCCATGGGATCCTCAGTTCCCATCCTGTTCCTGCAAGACACCCCAAAATCCCACATTTTGTCCAAACAGGGAAGGAGCTGCGTGTACCCCTCCAGGGAAATCAGGGATCATTCAGCGAATGGGGAAACTGGGACACCCAGAATCATGGAATTAGGAAATTAGGGAATATCCTGAGCTGGGAGGATCCAGGGGATCAGAGTCCAACCCTTATCCCTGCCCAGGACACCCCAAAATCCCACCTGGAATGCCCCAAAATCCCACCTGGGAGCGTTGTCCCTGTGTGCTCCCCATGAGGGAAATTGGGGATAATTCAAGGAAAGGGGGCACTGGGACACCCAGAATCATGGAATTAGGGAATAGCCTGAACTTGGGAATCAATCCCTCTCCAAATTTTCTAATCCAGGTTTATTTTCTCTTCATTCAGGTGGTGCCTGAGGTCCCATCTGGAGCCACTGCCAGGATCAAGAGATGCTGACTCCACTCAGGAATTCCTTTTCCAGCCTCCTGCCTCGGGCTCTGGTTATTCCCTGCCTCCTTCCCGGCAGGAATTGCAGGTTTTTAAATTCCCTCTTGGAATTAAAAAAGTCATTTTCCTCCTCAATTCCTCCTTTTCCCCCTCAGTCCTTCCCCTGAGGTGCCCCCAAGGAAAACCAGGCCAGGCCAGTCCCGCTATCCCACACCTTGCAATATTTATGGATATTCCTGGAGACAGAACTCTTCGGGAGCCTGCAGCTCAGGTTTTAGGATTTATTTCGGTGTCTCCAGCCCTGCTGTCTGAGCCTGAAAATAGCAACCGAGGCTGATCTTATCAGCAGCTCTTGGAGACTCCAATTATCTCCTCCCGTGGCTCCGCAGAAATCGGATCCTGGTTATTGTTTTCTTATCCCACTCCCTGTCCTCAAAAACCTCCCAGCCACAGCCCTGGAGCTTTCCAGGAGCCAGGCTGGAATTTTATAAACTGGGAGATAAGCAGAATTACCGAAATCCAGCCAGGCCTGCATCCCAAAACCTTGGGCCCAATGTTCCGAGGGAGAAACTGAGGCAAAATTTCCATTTTAGCAGATATTCCTGATCAATTCCTTTGCAATAATGGATTTATGGCACCAGGATAGGATTTGGGAAGTCTGTCCTTGGATATGGAGTGGGAGATTTCAGCAATCCTGACTCCAATTCACTGTAATTCCTTAAATCCAGCCAGGCCTGCACCCCAAAGCCTTTGGGATCAGTGCCTGAGGGGAACGATTTGTTCCCAATTTTCTGAGGGAGAAACTGAGGCAAAAATTCAATTTTAGTAGTTCTTCCCACTCAATTCCCTTGGAATAATGGATTTATGGCATCAGGCTGTGATTTGGGAAGTTTGTCCTTGGATATGGAGCCAGAGATTCCAAGATTCTGCTCTTCCCTACGTTCAGCCAGGCCTGCATCCCAAAGCCTTGGGCCCAATGTTCTGAGGGAGAAAGTGAGGCCAAAATTCCATTTTATCATCTCTTCCCATTAAATTTCCTAGGAATTATGGATTTATGGCATCAGGTCAGAATTTGGGAAGTCTGTCCTTGGATACGGAATGGGAGATTCCAGAAACCCTGACTCCAATTAACTGCAATTCCCTAAATCCAGCCAGGCCTGCATCCCAAAGCCTTTGGGATCGGTGCCTGAGGGGAATGATTTGTTCCCAATGTTCTGAGGGAGAAACTGAGGCAAAAATTCCATTTTATCATCTCTTCCCACCCAATTCATTTGGAATTATGGATCCACAGCACCAGGCTGGGATTAGATTGGATATTTGGGAATATTTTCTCACTGAAAGGGTGCCCAACCACAGGAATGGGCTGCCCAGGGAAGCGGTGGAGTCCCCATCTCTGGAAGTGTCCCAAAAACCTGTGGATCCCCACCCCAAAAACCTGTGGATCCCCATCCCAAAAACCCCTGGATGTGGCACTTGGGGACATGGTTTAGTGGTGGATGCTTGGATTTGTATCTTGGATGGTTTTCCCTGGATTTTTAACTCCAAGATTCCAGGGAGAAGCTGAGTGACCCCCACCCCACAAAACCCCCCAAATTTCCTCCTAGCCAGGAATTAGAGGGAATGATAAAGAAAGGCAGAATAATTAAAATTTTTCCAAGTTGTTGTGCACAGCACCTCAAATTGGGAAAATCCTGAAGATTCTCTGGATGTTTTTCACAATGGGATTTGGGAAGGGACAGCAGGATCTGCAGAGCTCTGGACTCTGAGGAGCTGCAAATCCCAGCAGGGAAAAAGTCACCCAGGAAACTGCAAAAACCCTCCAAAATTAATCCCAGTCTGGGATTTCAGTTTAGCAAAGCCATGGATTCACCCTGGATCCAGCCCAGCACATTCCCAAGGGTAAACAGGACACTCATTTTTGTGGGATCAGGGCATGGAAAGAAGGAGAAATAATTACCCAAGATAAAATCAGAAGGATTGGCCCCAAATTCCAGCTCCTAGCACCTCAAGCATCAGGATTTTGGCAGATCCAGATCCAGAATCCTGGCTCAAGTCCTTCCCTAAAATCAACACCTAAAGTAAATATTTGGAACTGTTCTGGCCAGCAGCAGCTCTGGATAAATGTTTTTTCCAGTGGTTTGTGCTGCGATGATTCCAAGCCCTCTGGCACAACCCCAAATCCATCGATCACCGATGGCAATGACGATGTTTTCCTTTCCTTCAAAAATCAGAATTATTCCTTTTCCAGCCTTTTTTGTTCCTCGTGGATCTTGTGCTTTGTGGGAGCTGCTCCACTTGGCCAGAGCTGGAGAGTGGAAAATAAACAGGGCTCACATTCCTGGGATTTCGGCTGTCAAGGGAAGCAGGGAATGATGGGGACCACCAGAAAGTGGGAATTGTGGTTTTCCACCAGGAGATGTTCTTCCCAACTTCCTGGACATTCCTTGGCACCTTCCAAAATCCTTTGGAAATTCCTTTGGAAAATGAGATTTCCCAGCTCAAATCCGTGGAATTTTCAGCTGAGGAAACCCCAAAAATTCCTGATTAAAAGGGGACACAGGGACTGGGATTTTGGGTTGAGTTGCTCCTTAAAAAAATCCAGGAATGGTTTTCATTATTTTAATTAAATTTCAATAATTTTATTAATTTTCCTGTATTTTAGGGACTTTTTCAAAGGTTTCTCTTTAGGTTTCCACATCAATTTCCCATGGATTCCATGGAAAAACACAGTGGCTCCATCCTCAATAATTCCCTCATAATTTCATTTTTTAATTGGAAAACTCCTTTCCCTTTTCCCCCAATTATTTTATGTTAAAATCAGAGCCCACCACCCGATTTTAGTCACAAACATCTGGGTTTGGTCAGTTGAATTCCTTTTTTTTTTAAGGAATTCACATTTCCAAAGGCTTGGAGTGACATCTAGCGACTGCCTGGGACAGGCAGGAAAATCTGGGAATAAATTCCAGAAGGATCCCTTTGCTTCAACAGCAAAACCCCAAAGTTATCCCAAATTATTTATGGGAAAAAATCAGTTTATTTTCATTTTTGAGGGAAGTTTATGAGTTGTTTGTTTGAGGGTGGAATTGAGGAAAATTGATTTTAAAAATATTGGAATGCTGAGGATTAAAGATTCCAAGGAAATCAAGGGGGGGAAAATTTCTTTTAAAATAATTTGGCCTCATCCTCACCTGATTTTGCTTCCCAGGTGGAATTTTCCAGGGAAAATAAAGGGGAAAGGTGGATAAAATAATGGGAAAATTGATGCTATTCTGGGAATAAATGGATTTATTTGGTATCTTCCTGAGAAAAAAGGGTCAGATGGATAAAATAATAGGAAAATTTATGTTTTGATGGGAATAAATTGATTTATTTGTAATTTTCCAGAGAAAAAAGGCTGAGTGGGATAAAATAATGAGAAAACAGAAGTTATGACGGGGATAAATGGGTTTATTTGTAATTTTCCGGGGAAAAAAGGGTAAAGGTGGATAAAATAATGGGAAAATGGATGTTATTCTGGGAATAAATTGATTTATTTGTATTTTTTTTTCTGGGAAAATAAAGAGAATACACTGGCAAGAATTATAAATAAATATAATTATAAATAAATATTCACATTACAGGTAATTTATCACGACACAGACAACACTGATGAACCTCAGATGGCAAATGGACGTTTAAAAAACTGGAAGTTGCTGACATCTTGGAAAATTCCTGCTTTGGAATAGGATATTTGGGGAAAAAATACTCCTTGGTAATCCCTATGCATGCATTATAATAATAATTATAATAATTGAGTTCAACATGCTAAAATAATTGAGTTTTTGCAGGATTTTAGTTTTGTTTTAGGGAAAAAAGCCTTGAAAATTTCAAAATAAAAAATCTTCTGAAGATTTTTGATCTTCAGTAATTAATTAAAACAAGAATAACAAAAAAAAAAATTCCAATGTAACTGATCCCTTTGGTATTCCTAATTCCTAAAATTCCTAATTTTGCTAAGCAAAAAGAAAGAGAAATTGGCACTTTTTTTATTTTCAATTTTTCTGTGCCATTTGTCTCTTCCAGCCAGAGTTGGGAAGGAGGGAATGGAATGGGAATGAAAGTGCAGAGCGCAACAAGACACCAAAAAAAAACCCTCACCAAAAAGACGTTTAAAAAATGAAATTTTACATTTCCAAAGTAAAAACTGCTCTCGCTGCAGGAGCTGCAGCTGGCACAGGGCACTGGGGAAATTCTGGAGCAGCTGCCACTGGAAAATGTTGGAATTCCAGGTTTGGAGATAAAGAAATCCTGTCTGAGGCCTGTGTGAGCTCTGAATGTTTTGGTGTAGGCAGGACTGAGGGGAAATCCCCAAATTTTGGACGTGTCACTGATAATTAATTCAATTTTAGTTCCTCTACAAGGAATTTTTGGAGAGGAGGAAGGAATTCCCCCAGCTTTGAGCACCTAAATGTGATTTTTTAGTGTGCTGAAAAGAGAAATAAAAGTTCTCCAAATTCAATTTTTGGGGTGGGGGGAACCTTTTTCTCTTGACTACACAAATTTCACTTTTATACCTTAAATCCCCACCCTTGGTCAAATGGTTTTTGAACTCCTACTGATCAATTTTTGCTCATTTGTATTAAAAATAAACCTAAATTTGGAGCAGCCAGGGAGTTCTTGAGTGAGCGTTGGAGGGAAATGAGCTCAAAACAACGCCTGGAGGCTTTGCAAAGCCAAAAAATCTTCTCCCAAAATAAGAATAAATTTAATTTCTGCCAAAACTCAGCCGCCTCCCTTTGGAGCTGCCAGGTGATTTATGTACATTGCCCTTCAGAGAGCAGAACAAGACAAATGAGCAGATGGAATGATTCCATTCTCTGCTCTCCCTGCAGCCATCCCAGGAAAAGCTGATCCCTGTTCCCACCCTCTGGAATAATCTGGTCCCAGTTTGGGCTCTTCCCTCCGCGCCAAGCTGGCATTTCCTTGCCAAGGAATAAACAGCAGCCTCATTTTAGTCTTATCAGCATCAAAACTTAGCATGACCTTTAGCAAATCAGCCTCAGAATCTGTTCCAACTTTTCATTCCAGTTCTCTCCCCCCCTTTTCTCTACTTTTTGTGTTTTGACACCTTTTATTTGCCTTCAATCCTGGCATTTGACCTTTCGCTGTGCTTTCTGGCACTTGTTTTATTTTATTTTTTAAGCATCTTTAACCATGCCACGTCAGCAGCTCTCAGGGAGTGTCAGGGTGACAGAATGAGTCGTGCAAAATCTTTTAAAGAGTAATTAACCCCTGACTCCAATTAACTGCTCTTCCTTAAATCCAGCTAGGCCTGCATCCCAAAGCCTTTGGGATCGGTGCCTGAGGGGAATCATCTGTTCCCAATGTTCTGAGGGAGAAACTGAGGCAAGAATTCCATTTTATCAGCTCTTCCCACTCAGTTCTGCTGGAATTGCGGATCCACAGCACCAGGCTGTGATTTGGGAAGTCTGTCCTTGGATATGGAGTGGGAGATTCCAGGATTCTGCTCTTCCCTACATCCAGCCATTCCTGCATCCCAAAGCCTTGGGCCCAATGTTCTGAGGGAGAAACTGAGGCAAGAATTCCATTTTAACGGGATTCTCCCCATGTAACAGCAACCAGAGTCCACCATCCTGAGCCTTCCTCCCGAGGCGTTCAGGGGATGCCGTCCTTCCTCTGGCAGCACTGCGAGGGAGGCACTCCCCAGTCGTACATGTAGGAAAGCCTGAGTTTCACCTCCTCCTTACAGAGCTTCCCTTCCTTGGCCAGCGTCTGGTGCTTCTCCAGCATGTCCTCGATGCTCTGCTTGTGAGTCACGATGTATTTGTTGCTGCAGCCGCGCGATTTGTACTCGGTGTCGAAGCGGGGGTCGTGCACTCTCTTCACGTCGATGGGCGCCAGCCACACGCCCAGGGACACGTCCTCGCTCTGCCACAGGTTCAGGTAGTCCCTGCTGAGGCGCAGGTAGCGCACCAGGTCGGCGGAGATCACGTAGCCGCCACCCAGCGCGTAGGGCAGGTAATAATCGCACAGCAGCCAGGCGCTCTCCTTCCACTTCCCCCCGGATTTCACCCGCCCGCGGCCCGAGAAGAAGCCCCAGTAGAGGCGCCGCGGCTCCTTGGCCCTCAGCTCCTCTACCAGCACGTCCAAGCGCACGAAGGTGTCGTCGTCCGCCTTGAGGGCGAACTGGAAGTCCACGTGCGCGTCCAGCCACACGTAGGTGGCCAGCACCTTGGCCGTGAGGTTCTCGTAGGAGTCGCGCAGCTCGGGCAGCAGCAGCAGGTCGCGGTGGCGGCTCTGCTCCAGCTCCAGGCTCCGCATCTCCTCGGCGCTCAGCCCCGCCGTGCCCACCACGAAGCGGCTCCAGACGTGGCCGTGAGGCGCCTGCCGCGCCGCCGCCATCCAGGTGCTGCGGATGATGCTGCGCCGCTCGCTGTACTTGGGGCCGCTCATCACCACCACGGCCACGAAGGCGCTGCCCTCAGGGCCGGCCGGGGGCGC
>JAWWMS010000080.1:6461787-6472611 GCA_035048045.1 Chlorospingus semifuscus
TTTCCTTTCCTTCTTTCCTTTCCTCTTTTCTTTTAGTATAGTTTTAATATATAATTTTCTTTTAATATAATATATATAATAAAATAATAAATCTGCCTTCTGAAACATGGAGTCAAGATTCTCATCTCTTTCCTCATTCTGGGACCCCTGTGAACTCCACACCCCCCAACTCTGAATTGTTACAAATTTTAAGTTAAGGGGATCTCAGACAACAAAATTTATGGGAGCAGGAAATAACAGTTCTTTAATAGGGAAGAAAATAAAAGGATAAAATAAACAATGCAGGAAACTAAAACAACACTGACAGGGTCAGAACACAACCTGACACCCTCTGTCACCTCAAACTTAAGGATGGCCAATGGACAGGAGCCAAAAAATCCTGCCCGGGCAATTTTCTAGAAAAAGAAGAGAACAAAGAAACCAATCACTTCTGTGAGGGAAAGAAGAGAACAAAGAAACCAATCACTTTTGTGAGGAGAAGAGAACAAAGAAACCAATCACTTTTGTGAGGAGAAGAAGAGAACAAAGAAACCAATGGCTTTTGTGAGGGAAAGAAGAGAGGAAAGAAACCAATGGCTTTTGTGAGGAGAAGAGAACAAAGAAACCGATGGCTTTTGTGAGGAGAAGAAGAGAACAAAGAAACCAATCATTTTTGTGAGGGAAAGAAGAGAGGAAAGAAACCAGTCATTTTTGTGAGGGAAAGAAGAGAACAAAGAAACCAATCACTTCTGGGAGGGAAAGAAGAAAAGAAAGAAACCAATCTCTTTTGGGAGGTGTTTACCAGGGGCAGGAGGGTCTCTTGCACCTGGCTCGGTGTTTCTCTGTAAAAAATTTGTTATTTTGCCTTTTATTAAAACCTTTTTGTTTCCAGCACTGCTACAGAAACCATCCTCCTGATTTTGTGCCTCTAAAGGTTTTAAAATTGGGAATTTAAATTAGTAGCTTCAAAATAGGGGATTTTAATAGTTCCAAACTGGAAATTTGAATGAATATTTATTAAAATTGGGAATTTTAATGTTTTCAACATTGGAAATTTTGGTTAATATGTTCAGAGTTTGGAATTTTAGTGTTTCAAAATTGGGGATTTTAAAATTTGAATTAATATTTCAAAATTGGAAATTTTAGTTCAGATTTAAAAATTTATAATTTTAATATTTCAGATTTGGGGTTTTACTTCATATTTTCAAAATCAGGGATTTCCATTCTTATTTTCAAAATTGGGTGTTTTAATATTTCAATATTTGAAATGTTAATCCTTATTTTTAAAATTGAGTATTTTAATTCATATTTCAAAATTGGGAATGTGGATATTTCAAACTTGGATTTTTTCATTAATAATTTCAAAATTCCCAAAATTCAATATTTTTTTGGCTTTGTTTCAGCACTTTCAGACAGCAGGTGGCAGAATTGGCTTTTTTTGCATTTTTTAATGAAAACACCTCCAATTAACACCACAAGGGGGATGAACTTTCAAAGCTTTATTTGGTGCCAACTTGCCGTGAATAAATAGAATTTCATTAAAGTAATTATTGAATAAATAATAAATAAATGATAAAAGCATCTCCCTGGTAGAAATTGTGATATTGAAACTCTCTAAATCTGCATTTTTTGGGGTTGTTTATCTCTTTTTTCACATTTAGTTGACATTTCAAGGCAAATCATATCTTGAATAATTCAAGTTTCAATCAAAACAACTCAGTGATGGCAGCAGATAAAGGCCAGAGGCAAACTGGGGCTTTTGAAGTCTGGTTTTTCTTTGAGTTTTCAAAAAAATGATTTTGAGATGCTTTAAATAGAATTTGAAATGGTAACAAAATAAAATCTGATTTTTTTAGTGATATTTTGAATATTTATTTCATGCTCAAAAAAAACCCCCTTCAGAAATTTTGATTTATTTTTGGTTTTGAACTGTAATTTTTAAATTAATTTCTTAATGAATTTAAGATTGATCAGATTGGATTTTCCTGATAATTTCAATCAGGACAAATTGAATTCTGGAGCTCTGAATCCAAGAAATTCCAGAAAACTCATGGAGAACAAAGAGATGTGCAATGTTCAAATGTGTTGAAAAATAAAAATTCAATTACATTTGAAAATAAAAGGGCTTGGAAAGAGAAATTGAGAGAGAATTCAAGGTCTGCAAGAAAATTTTTCCAATTCTGAATTTGGAGTGACCCAAAATTCCATCAGGAATAATCTGTGGGAAAACTTCCCTCAAAAACATGATTTAATTTAAAAAAATCACTGAATAATAACCTAAATCTTGCTAAATTTAATGAAATTAATTAAATTGTTTACTTTAATTCTGAACTAAAAGCTGATCAGCCAATTGTTTCTCACAGAAAAACAAAAATATTCATTTTTCTGTGAATTTTTGCTGAATAAACCAATTTATAAACTAAAACCCAACCAGATCTTTCCCTGCTGAACTCTAAACTGAAATCCTGTTTGTTTTTCCTCCCTAGGGTGGATATAAATAATGATAAAAAAATCAGTGCCAAGGAAATGCAACGTTGGATCATGGAAAAAACGGATGAACATTTCCAGGAGGCCGTGGAGGAGAACAAAATGCACTTCAGAGCTGTGGATCCTGATGGGGATGGTAAGATCAACATTTTTTCCCTCAAAAAAAAAATCACTTTTTAAATCAATTCTGGGATCTAGAATTTATTTTTGGGTTGAAGTTTAGGCCTGGAATCCCAAATTTGGATTTTTGTGGGAAGGATGTGCTGCAGGCAGCTCTTTGTTTCATAAAGAAATAAAAAAAAAAAAAAAAAAAGAAAAAAAATCGAATTTCCCACCAAATTTTATGGCTAAAAAAACCCCATAAATTAATCAGGTGACAGCTTTTATGTTGCCATTCCTAAAATTCAGTGTGGGGTTGTGGTGTTGAACTAAAAAACTTGAAAATTTGTGGATTTTGAAAGAATGAAATGCAAAATTGATCATTTCATGTTGAACTGTTCTCAATTCCAGGTCACGTTTCTTGGGATGAATATAAAGTTAAATTCTTGGCAAGCAAAGGCTTCAATGAAAAGGAAATTGCAGAGAAAATCAAAAACAATGAGGAGTTGAAAATAGATGAAGAAAGTAAGTGCAGAATTGGGGTTTTGGTATTAAAACCTGGGGGTGAAAATAGAAATGGGAGGGAAATGTTTGGGTTGTTCTGCTTGAGGAGGAGTTAAATGATAAACCAAAAATTCTGCAGTTTTTAATGTAAAATGTGCTGTGAAAATGAGATTTTTTTTTGAGGAATCTTCCTGTTTTCCCCCTTAATAAAAAAAAAATCTGCTTTTTTTCCACCTGAAATTTGGTGTGAAAATGACATTTTTAGAGGAATCTTCTTGTTTTTCCCTTAAAGAAATATTTTAATTTAGTCTAAAATCCTTAATCAAAAATTAAGTCAAAAGACAGAAATCGTTCCTTCATCCTGACCAGAATCTGCCATGAAAATTACAATTTTTAGGAGTAATCTCCTTCAAGAAAAGAATTTAAATTTCTTCTAAAATCCCCCCAAAAACGGAAGTCAGAGGACAAATCCCACATTGTTCCTGACCAGAATCTCCCATGAAAATTGCAATTTTTAATGGCAACCTCCCCATTTTCCCCCCGAAATAAATTTGAATTTACTTGAAAATCCCCCCAAAAACTGAAGTCAGAGGACACAAATCCCACGTTGTTCCTGACCAGAGTCTGCCGTGAAAATTGCAATTTTTAGGAGGAATTTTCCTGTTTTTCCCCCTCAAGCAACATTTCAGTTTCCTGTAAAATCCCCCCTGCACCTTTCCCTTTCCCTGCAGGGCTGAGTCATTTCCAAATTGCTTCGGTGACATTTTCCAGTGCTGCAGAAACGCCTGAAATGCAGAAAAAAGGAGCTGAGAATGTGCAGGGAAATCACCTGGGGCTGATTCCAGGAACCCCAGAGCTGCTGAGTCAGCCACGAGTCTGCACCTGAGCCCCAAAATCTTCTGTAGGAAAATCAAATTATTCATGCTCCACTTCCTCAGGGGTTTTTTCTCCTCCTCCAAGCACTGTAAAAATGATTTTTTTGTTTTTTTATTTTAAATCAAAAACACCTGCGGGTGTGGAGTTTAAGACACTTTCCGCAGAAATTTGGATTTCAGGCTTAAATTGTGTTTCAGTTAATTGATGGATATTGGCAGATAATTGGATTGTGGGATGAGATGAAGGAATTCCATGGGATTTTGGTGCTGATTTTTCTGTTCATACACTTCTAATACAACTTTTCGTGCAGCAAAAATGTGGAATATTGTGATAAAAATCTGCAGGGTTTAGGCTTAAAAACCGTCATTGATTAAACAACTGAGGGCTTGAAATAATGGGGTTGTGACAGATTAAATCCTAAAAACGGATTGGGACAACTGAAATCCTAAAAATTGTGACAGTTTAAATCCTAAAAATGGATTGTGATAATTGAAGTCTTAAAGATGGATTGGGACAACTGAAATCCTAACAAATTGGATTGGGGCAACTGAAATTCCTAAAACTAGGTTGTGCCAAATCCTAAAAATGGATGGGGGCAATTCCAAGATTTGGGATGAACTGAAATCCCACAAAGCAATTGTTCTAAATCCTACAAACCGATGGGGGCAGTTGCAGCCTTTGGGATGAGCTGCAGTCCCAAAGCCGGGCAGGGTTTGGGATGAGCCTTTGGCATCCATCCCAGCCCCGCGGTGCCGTTGCAGCCTTTGGGATGAGCTGCAATCCCAAAGCTGGGCAGGGTTTAGGATGAGCTGTGATCCCAAAGCCGGGTAGGGGCAGGGTTTGGGATGAGCCTTTGGCATCCATCCCCGCCCCGCGGTGCCATTGCAGCCTTTGGGATGAGCTGCAGTCCCAGAGCCGGGCAGGGGCAGGGTTTGGGATGAGCTGTGATCCCAGAGCCGGGCAGGGGCAGGGTTTGGGATGAGCCTCTGGGATCCATCCCCGCCCCGCGGTGCCGTTGCAGCGCAGGAAGTGCTGGACAACCTGAAGGATCGCTGGTACCAGGCAGACAATCCCCCCCCGGACCTGCTGCTGAGCGAGCAGGAGTTCCTGTCCTTCCTGCACCCCGAGCACAGCCGCGGCATGCTGCACTTCATGGTGCAGGAGATCGTCCGCGACCTCGGTAAGATGGGAATTCCTGGGAATTCTGTCCATGGATTCCATGGATTCCTGGGTTTTATGTGGATATTGGGGCATGCTGCACTTCATGGTGCAGGAGATCGTCCGCGACCTCGGTAAAATGGGAATTCCTGGGAATTCTGTCCATGGATTCCTGGTTTTATGTGGCTATTGGGGCATGCTGCACTTCATGGTGCAGGAGATCGTCTGTGATCTAGGTAATCCAGGATTTCCTGGGAATTCTGTCCTTGGATTCCATGGATTCCATTTTTTATGTGAATTTCTAGAGGGTTTTACATGGAATAGTCAGGTGGAGTTCCACGGCTTCCCATTGTATCCATGGATTCCCATTTTTATGTGTGTTTTGGGAAGGTTTTGCATGGAATAGTCTGGTGGAGTTCATGGATTCCCATTTTTCTGTGGGTATTGGGAGGGGTTTGGTTTTTTCACAGATCAGTAGGAAATACCCATTTTTATGGGAATTAAATGAACATATTTTAATTTTTTGTGCTTTTTAACAGGAATTGAGTGATTCTGTTATAACTGTGTGTGTTTTTCCCAGATCAGGACGGGGATAAGAAGCTGACCCTGTCAGAGTTAAATTAAATGAGAATTAAATGAATATATTTTAAATTTTTGTGTTTTTTAATGGGAATTAAGTGACTCTGTTATAACATGTGTGCTTTTCCCAGATCAGGACGGGGATAAGAAGCTGACCCTGTCAGAGTTCATCTCCCTGCCCGTGGGCACAGTGGAGAACCAGCAGGCTCAGGACATCGACGATGACTGGGTGAGGGACAGGAGGAAGGAGTTCCAGGAGGTCATCGACGCCAACCACGACGGCATCGTCACCATGGAGGAGCTGGAGGTGAGTCCTCGTCCTTTGCCAGCCAATTATTCCAAAACACGGCTTTAAAAACATCACAAATTCACTTACAGCTCATTTTTTTATTTAAAAATTGAATATTTCCATTTAATTTTAATTTTGTGTTAATTGCATTTTAATTTCATGTTATTTTCATTTTAAAATAATCTGTGGGAACAGCCAAACAAAGCAGGAAAAATGAGAGAATTTAGGTCCTGAAAATTGATAATCCTTTATTTTTAACAGGAATTTTTTCCAGAGTTTAATTTGCAGCCCAAAATCCAGAAATATTTCATGGAATGACCCACAAAAATCTCCGATTTTTTTGGCAGCATCCTAGAAACCAGGAAAAATACCCCCATGAAACCCTTCTTACAGACCTTTCCCCTACTTTGGGCTGGGTGGGAGTTGGGATTTTTGGGAGCACCCCCAGGGCCAGGTGCTCAGGCTGTTTTTCCATGGTTTTTCAGGAATACATGGATCCCATGAATGAGCACAACGCGCTGAACGAGGCGCGGCAGATGATCGCCGTGGCCGACGAGAACCAGAACCACCACCTGGAGCTGGAGGAGATCCTCAAGTACAGCGAGTACTTCACGGGCAGCAAACTCATGGATTATGCCCGCAACGTCCACGAGGAGTTCTGAGCTTCCTCCTCCCCCTTTCCAGAACTTTCTGTTCCACTCCCAACCCCCCCCTCCCAAAAAACAATCCCAGGGAAAAAGGATTCAGCCGAGCAGAAGGAATTGGTGGTCGCGGATTCCCAATTTTCCGTCCGTCCCAGCTCCTTGGAGGGGATTTTCCTGCTGGAAGAAATGGTGGGAATTCCTGGATTCAGGTCGTTTTCCTCCTTGGTTTGGGGGGTCGAAGCCAGCTGGAATTCTGGATGGGAGGATCTTGGAATATTCCCTGGTTTCCTTCAGCTGCTGATGCAGGACATCCCAAATAAAACTTGGATTTTGGAAATTTTGGTGGTTCCAAGGAATGTTTGATCTCCTGGGATTTACCCTCTCAGCTGTTGATCCAGGGAATCCCAAATAGAACTTGGATTTTGGGAAGGGAAATTCCAAGGAATGTTTGTCCTCCACACCCAATTCCATTTGGGAGGCTCCTGAAATATTTGTTTTCCTCAGCTGCTGATCCAGGGAATCTCAAATAAAGGTTGGATTTTGGGAATTTTGGTGGTTCCAAGGAATGTTTGACCTCCTGGGAATATCCACACTCAATTCCAGTGTTTTTCTCAACTTCCTGAAGAGTTGTTGGGAATTTAATGGAATTTTTCCAGGGAGCTGTGGGGAAGAACTTATTTAAAATGTTACAGAAAACCTTTTCTGAATGAATTTTAAAAAATAAAATAACATTAATTAAGATTAAATTAATATTAAAATTACATTGTTTTGTTGACATCTGCACTGGGAATGGGAGATTATGGCTTTAAAATATCAGATTTTAGTCAAAAATCAAACAATTGGGAAGGTTTTTTTTGAATTTAAGCTATTGGACAGAGCAGTGGGAGTTCCCATGGAGTTTGATGGCTGCTTAATTAATATTCACTGCTAAAATTAATGAGCTCTATGCTAATTAATGCTGTTAATGAGCTGCTGATGATGATTTGGGGGAAATTCCAGGCTTTGGGTGAGCTCTTTCCCAAATAAAATTGACTTTTTCCCTCTGCTTCCATCTTTCCTGGGAAAAACCCCTCTTTGGGAAAGAATTCCTGAAAATCTGAGATGTTTTATTTGATTAAATTTATTCTTAATATAATGTAAATACAGGAATTGCTGTCCCTCTTTCCCTTTTCCTGCTCTTTATTGGATGTTTTTATTAAATTCCTTGGATAAAAGATTTTATATCCTTTTTGTTTTTATTTTCCATTAAATATTTCTCTCCATGCTTTGGAAATTCTGCTGCTTTTAAGGTTTGTCAGGGTGGGGTGGGAAATAAGAGGAATAAATTCCATGGATAATCTCTGATAAAATAAGTTTAAACACAAAAATTCCAGTAAAATCATAATTTATTTTACTGATAATTGTAATTTATCTATGAAGAGATTTTGGCAACACCATCCTAATTTAATTTTGGGACAACATGAGCATGGAATCTGTAATTCCCAGTATTTTCTGGAGTCGGTGAAGGTAAAGCTGCAATTCCAGGCAGCTGGAACACCTAAAATTGAGATCCTGGATCCCATTCTAATAGGCTGGAAAAGGAAATTCCTTAATTCCCAGTATTTTGTTGATTCAGTGATGCCAGGGAGCTCTCCTAGAACTTAACTGAGCTCCTGGCTCCAACTGCAGCAGTCTGGAAAACGAAATTCCCGAATTACCGCTGTCTCCCCGCCTCAGCCCGGGCATTCCCACAGCGCTCCTCCATCCCTGCTTTTCCAGCCATTCCCATCGGGATTGCCTTCCCTTGAGGGCTCCTTTTACCCCTTAAACCCTTCTCAAGCTCAGCATTTCCTTTTCCTGCCGAAAACCCCAAACCGGGAGCGGGAAGGGGCGTGGAGAAAAGCGGGAATTTCCCTCAAATGTCCCCGCCCGGAGCCGTTCTCGCTCGCGAGGCTCTCACAGAGCCGTGAGGGGAACGGAGCCGTGAGGGGAAAGGCACCGTGAGGGAAGAGAAACTGTGAGGGGAGCAGAGACGTGAAGGGAAAGGCACCGTGAGGCGGAAAGCGCCGTGAGGAAAAAGGCCCCCTGAGGGGACAGCGCCGTGAGGGGACGGTGCCGGTGCCGTGAAGGAACAGCTCCCTGAGGGGGATGGCGGGAATGGCGCTTCCAAGGATTCCCTGGAATTTTCCCGCTCTCTGCTGGCTCCTGACCGTGCCTATCTCCGGCTCCCTGGGCTTGGAATGTCAGGAGCACCAATACAGCTTCCATGACAAATGCTGCAGCGACTGCGCCCCAGGTGAGTGCCCGCTGCGGGGCCTGGGGTGGGAGAGCCGGGCTTTAGATGAATATCAAATTTTTTCTTAGTGTAATACCTATTTTTTTAGTGTAATACTTTTTAGACTGATAAAAATAAGTTTTACACCCAAAAAATGGAAAAATCTTTCTTTTTGAGAGTGTTTTTTAACTTTTTTTGATGTTTTTTTGCTTCCTAATGCCTCAGTCAGGAACATTTCCTAAACCTTTTTCCCTGGCTCTAGAAGGGATATTTGGGATCCACTGGGACAAAAATTGGAGGCATTTTGCCCAATTTCAGCCACCCCAGCCCTTCTCGGCCGCTCCATTAAATGTTGATTTTTCCTCCTGGCCAAACTTCCAGGGCTTTTTCTCCTTCAAAAACAAGAACTGCCAAATTCTGGGCTCCATTTGATCCCAAAGGATGAAATTTAGGATTTTTCCCCTCACAATCCCAACCAATCCCACTTTGGTCCCAAAGGATTAAATTTAGGATTTTTCCCCTCAGGACCCCACTGAATCCCAATTTTTGGGGTGTTTTTAGGGGAGAGGATGTGGAGTCAGCCGACACGTGTGCTAGTGATACACTGTTTGTTCCCAAAGGATGAAATTCAGGATTTTTCCCCTCAGGATCCTATTGAATGTCAAATTTTGGGTGTTTTTAGGAGAGAGGATGCGGAGCCGCTGCACGGCCTCGGCCGACACCGTGTGCTCGCCGTGCCAGGATGGATATTTCAGCTCCCAGCACCACCACGGCTTCTGCAAAAGCTGCACCATCTGCAACGCCCGTGAGTGCTGGGATTTGGGGAGAAAATCCCATTTTAGGGGGAAAAAAAATCCCTTTTTTGGGGAAAAAAATCACAGGTTTGGGGCATTTTGGGGGGATAGGGGGAGAAAATCCCTTTTTGGGGGAATAAATCTCTTTTTGGGTCCTTTTCTGGCTGTTTCCACCTCTGGCTGTTTCCACCTGTTTCCACCAGTTGCGAGGGCCTACCTAAAAACCACTATCCTCAAACAAATGAATCGTTGAACGATTCAGTTGTTAAATTAATTATTAATTATGAATTGTTAAATTGCTGAATTCTGCAGCTTCTAAACCCAAAACCCCAAACCCCTGAGGAGTTAATTGCTGCTGTTAATGAAGGAATTAATGAATTTCTGCCTTGGCCAGGGAAGGGCAGCGTGGAGGTGAAGCCGTGCCAGAAAACCTCGGACAGGGTCTGTGCGTGCCAGGCAGGATTCCAGCCGGCCGGGGGCATTCCTGTGGGAAGGGGTGAGTTGGGATTTGGAATTCCCTTGGGAAGGGGTAAATGGGGTCTGGAGTTCCCTTGGGAAGGGATGATTGGGATTTGGAATTCCCTTGGAAATAGTTGGGATTTGAGCCAGCCAGAATTCCCTTGGGAAGGGGTGAGTTGGGATTTGGAATTCCCTTGAGAATAGTTTGGATCTGGAATTCCTTTGGGAGTAGTTGGGATTTGAGCCAGCCAGAATTCCCTTGGGAAGCAGGGAGTTGGGATTTGGAATTCCCTTTGAGAAGGGGTAAATTGGGATTTGGAATTCCCTTAGGAAGGGGTGGGGTGAGTTAGGATTCGGAATTCCCTTGGGAAGCAGTGAGTCCAGGCATGTACCAGCTGGAATTCCCTTTGGAATTCTGGGATGTGCCAGCCTTCCCAAAATCCTGCTTCCCATGTGGCAATTACTGTCTGGAATTGTGAGATCCTCCCGGATAATATCCAGAATTAATAATCTTGGATAATTCAGAATTATCCATTAGATAAAACTGGGAATGCTGCCCCTTTCCTGGATAATCCCTTTTTTCCCCCAGAGTGCTCCCGATGTCCTGAAGGGACTTTCTCCAGAGGAGGGAACAAGAACTGCCAGCCTTGGACCAAGTAGGAATCCTTTTTTGAGGGGAAAAAATCTCTTTTTGGGGAAAAA
>JAWWMS010000080.1:6487820-6536321 GCA_035048045.1 Chlorospingus semifuscus
TGCCCTCACAGGAACAATTTCCTCCCAATTTCCCGTTCAGTCCTGCCCTTATTCCACACAAAGCCATTCCCCAGAAGGGACGTTGGAGATCCAGGGTCACACCAGGCTGTGGGCAGGGACCTTCCATGACCCTGGAATGCTCCAAGCTGGCCTTGGACACTTCCAGATTCTCGGATTCTCAGGCCGAGGCCTCACTGCCCTCACAGGAACAATTTCCTCCCAGTTTCCCATTTAGTTCTGCCCTCATTCCACACAAAACTGAGGATTATCCTCCCGGAAGGGACGTTGGAGATCCAGGGTCACCCCAGGCTGTGGGCAGGGACCTTCCATGATCCTGGAGTGCTCCAAGCTGGCCTTGGCCACTTCCAGGGACGAATTCTCAGGCCGAGGCCCAGCTGCCCTCAATTTCCTCCCTATTTCCAACCTAAACCTGCCCTCATTCCACACAAAGCTGTGCCCTGGAAGGGATGTTGGAGATCCAGGGTCACACCAGGCTGTGGGCAGGGACCTTCCACCATCCCAGGGTGCCCCAAGCTGGCCTTGGACACTTGCAGGGATGGGGCAGCCATGGTGCCTCAGGCCAAGGCCTCACTGCCCTCAATTTCCTCCCAATTTCCCACCTAAATCCGCCCTCATTCCACACCAAACCATTCCCACTGTCTTATTCCTTGTCCCAAATCCCTCTCTGGAGCCCCTTTAGGGCCTGGAAGGGCTCTAAGCTCTCTCCCTCCTCCTGCACCCCTTAAACTTTGCCAAATCCACCCTCACAAGGAACAATTTCCTCCCAGTTTCCCACCTAAACCTGACCTTATCCAACCCAAACCCATTCCCCGTGTCCTGTCCCTCCATCCCTTATCCCAAATCCCTTGCCTGGAGCTCCTTTGGGCCCTGAAGGGCTCTGAGCTCTCCCCATTTAAAATAAAAACATTAAAAATAGGAGCATTTAAAAGAAAAACATTTTAAACAAAAGCATTTAAAAGAAAAGAATTGTTAAAAATGAGAAGTGTGGCCTTCTAAATATCCTTTAAAAATGGGGAATCATCCCCTTTCAAGGACGGTGTCGGAGAATTCCCCTCGGTGCCCTGAAAATCAAACAAAAACACCAAATGTTTTCTCCTTGTTATGAAGGCAGCAGGTTCGGGTTTCCCAGGGAAGCTGCACTCCTGACTCCAATTATCCCCTTAATTGGCCCCAAATCCCCACGGGAGCCAAGTTCTGCTCCCCAGATCCCTTGGGAAGCTCGGGGTGGGTCAGAGGGGTTTGAGCAGCCCCAGCTGAGCTCCTGAGCTGCTCCTTCCCCAGCTCCGCTTCCCCACACAAACCTGGAACGGGCTGGGTGTGTGGGACTGGGGAATGGGGCCTGGAATCTGTGGGGTCGGGTTTGGGCTGGGGCCTGCCTGGGGCCCTTGGGTGTCATGGGCAGGACATTGCCACAGAACGCTCCCATTTGGTGATAATCCTAAATATTCCCTACTCGATAAATCCCACATAACATCCCCACAGAACATTCCCATTGGAGGATAATCCTAAATATTCCCTACCCCATCAACCCCACAGAAAATTCCCACAAAACGTTCCCATTGGAAGATAATCCCAAAGATTCCCTACCCCATCAATCCTGAAGAACATTCCCATAGAACATTCCCATTGGAAGATAATCCTAAATATTGTTTACCCCATCAACCCCAGAGAACATTCCCACAGAACATCCCCACAGAACTTTCCCATTGGACAATAATCCTAAATATTCCCTACCCCATCAACCCTGGAAAACATTCGCACAGAAAGTTCCCACAGAACGTTTCCATTGGAGGATAATCCTAAATATTCTCTACCCCATCAACCCTGGAGGACACTGGGAAAAAAACACAAAAGCTTTGAAAGAACCTTAAAATAATTTAAAAAACAAACCTTAAAATCTTTTAAAGAAACCTCAAAAGCCTGGGAAGAACCTGAAAATCGTTGGGGAAAAAAAACCCTCAAAATCTTGGGGAAAAACCTCAAAATCTTTGAAACAACCCTAAATATTCCATATGTTTTTCAATTTCAGCCCTGGTCTCTCACTGCAGGCCCTCAGCTGTGTTTGCACAGGGCACAAGTGAAAGGGGAGATGGATCCCAAACCTGGGGAAGCATCGAGGGGTCCCAGGAGGGAATCAGGATCCCATTAATCAGCCCCAGGGGATTTGTTCCCTGTTCCAACAAAAGCAAACACGGAGAAATCAGAGCCCTTAGGCTGAGCTTAATTCCTGTTCTGAATGAAACCCAGATCAGTCAAATAATGTTTATTTAGGGCCTTTTACCCAGCTTTTAAATCAGCTTGGGCTCAGCACAGGATTTGAAGAATCCAGCTTCAAAACTGTCCATAAGACCTCAGACTCAGTTTTAAAACCATTCCTTGAGACCTCAGACTCAGAATTTTGAGAATCCAATTTAAAAACCCTTCCTTGAATTCTTGGGCTCAGAATTTTGAGAACCCAGCTTAAAAATCCTTGAGATCAACCACACAGAATTTTGAGAATCTAGTTTAAAAACCTTCTTTGGGCTCAGAATTTTGAGAATTCAAGTTAAACTCTTGGGCTCAGCACAGAATTTTGAGAATCCAGTTTAAAAACCCCTCCTTGAGACCTTGGGCTCAGAATTTTCAGAACCAAGCTTAAAAACCCTTGGGATCAAGCACACAGAACTTTGAGAATCGGACTTTAAAACCTTCCTTGGGACCTTGGGCTCAGAATTTTGAGAATCCAGTTTAAAAACCCTTGGAATAACAGCACAGAATTTTGATAATCTGGTTTAAACCCTTGGATTCAGCACAGAATTTTGATAAATGGATTTAGAACTGTCCTTGGCTCCCTGGGCTGAGCAGAGAACGGCTGAAAGCTCCACATCCCCTCCTTCCCAGGAATTCCAGCCGTTCCTGCCCTTTCCTCCTGCCACTCCTCCCTGCCTGATCGCTGATCCCGGCAGGACAAAGGGGACTGAAAAGAAAGAGGAAAAAAGGATGAAAGAAAAAAAAAAATAAAAGGAACAAAGGCTTTCATCTGCAGAGCAGGAAGATTTCACATCTAAAGCTTGGGGCTGCCAAGAGCCAGGCTGAGCCTAGGGATTGGTTTTCCAGATTGGTTTTCAGCCCATGCCGGGGGTTTTGGGCCATCCTTTCCCTGCTTTTGTTTGCCCTGGAGCAGCTGAGGGGAGCAAAAATCCAAATTTAATCCCAGATTGGTTTTCAGCCCATCCTTCCCCTGCCTTTGTCTCCTTCGGGAGCAATTGAGTGGAGCAAAAAACCCAATTTAATCCCAGATTTGTTTTCAGCCCATCCTGGATTTTCCAGGCCATCCTTTCCCTGCCTTTGTTTCCTCCTGGAGCAGCTGAGGGGAGCAAAAATCCAAATTAAATATCAGGGCCTCTCATGGTTTCTCTGGGAAATCCATCCCAGGGATTTCTCAGTGTCCCAAGGAAAGATTTCTCCCAAATTTCTGATCCCAGGCATCCAGGGCTGGAGCAGCCATGGATTCTCTGGGAATTCCATCCCAAGGAGGGATTTATCCCGAATTTCTGATCCCAGATATCCAGGGATGGGGCAGCCATGGATTCTCTGGGAATTCCATCCCAAGGAAGGATTTATCCTGAATTTCTGACCCAGACAGGCACAAGGGCAGGGGCAGCCATGGCTTCTCTGGGAATCCCATCCCAGGGAGGGATTTATCCTGAATTTCTGATCCCAGGCATCCAGGGATGGGGCAGCCATGGATTCTCTGGGAATCCCATCCCAGGGAGGGATTTGTCCTGAATTTCTGATCCCAGGGAAGAATTTCTCCCAAATTTCTGACCCAAACAGTCACAAGGGCAGGGACAGCCATGGTTTCTCTGGGAATCCCATCCCAGAGAAGGATTTATCCTGAATTTCTGACCCCAGCCATGGTTCCTCTGGGACTCCCATCCCAGAGAAGGATTTATCCTGAATTTCTGATCCCAGCCATGGTTCCTCTGGGAATCCCATCCCAGAGAAGGATTTATCCTGAATTTCTGATCCCAGCCACGGTTCCTCTGGGAATCCCATCCCAGAGAAGGATTTATCCTGAATTTCTGATCCCAGCCACGGCTCCTCTGGGACTCCCATCCCAGGGCAGGATTTCTCCCCCAGCCCTGCCCCCGTCCTCGCGTGCCAGATCCCGGGCCGGGCCGGCCGCGGGTGCGGTGCCCAAGGAGCAGGAAGCGCAGCGGGCACTCAGGTGTGCCAGGTGTGCCAGCTCTGAGTCACCTGCACAGGGAGAGCTCCCGGCACCTGCCCTGCCCCCCCGGCGTGCCCCGACACCTCCGGCCCTTCCTGCCCCAACCCCACCCCCAGCACGGCTGAAACCCCACGGCCCCACAGCCAAAATCCCAAACGTCCCCTGGGAAACCCCAAATGAGGGAGGAAATGGTTAAAAATTCAATTTCTTGCAGCCCAATTAGACAGGTACTGGTTTAAATACAAGAAAATAAAGTATAATTAATACTGGGCACCTTCCTCCTGCAAAGGGTGAAAAATCTACAGCCCCACAGCCAAAATCCCAAATGCCCGCTTGAATACCCCAAATTGGGCAGGAAATGTTTAAAAATTCAATTTCTCGCAGCCCAATTGGACAAGTTCTGGATTAAATCAATAAAAAGAACATAAAATTCACACTGAGCTCTTTCCCTTCCTTCTCCAAAGGTGAAAAATCCACAACCCCACAGCCAAAATCCCAAATGTCCCCTGGAAAACCCTGAATCAGGAAGGAAATGGTTAAAAATTCAATTTCTTGCAGCCCAGTGTGGGCGGTTCTGGATTAAGACAATAAAAGGAACATAAAATTCACAGCAAGCACCTTCCCTTCCTCTCCCAAGGGTAAAAAATCCACAACCCCACGGTGAAATCATCCCAAATCCAACCCCAAACCCTGTGGAAAACCCCAAAAGAGGCTGGAAATGGTTAAAAACTCAACTTCCCCCAGCAATTGCAGTTGGAGTCAATAAAAGGAAGATAAAGGGGCCGGGAGCTCTTTGTTGGGGTCAGGCCTCGCCTTGGGGTCGCTCTTCCCAACGGGAATTCCGCGGGAACGGCCCCAAAGCCCCAACAATGGGGTGGGGCTGCCCTCGGGTTGGGTTACAGCAGGTGCAGGGCAGGTGCAGAACGGGGAGAAATCCCCAAAAAAAGGGAAAATTGGATTAGTGGGTGGGGATAGGTATGGGTTTAGTAATTCAATTGGGATTTTCGTCATAAAACCATTGTTTTTAATCCTAAAATCATCATTTTAGACATAAAATCACGTGGTAGTTTTGATCCTAAAAATCATCATTTTAATCCCAAATCCATCATTTTAATCCTAAAGCTATGGGATGGTGTTAATCCTAAAATCATCCTTTTAATCCTAAAATCATCATTTTAATCCTAATACCACGGGATGGTTTTGATCCTAAAACTCTAATTTTAATCCTGAAATCGTAATTTTTAGTCATAAAACCATAATTTTAATCATAAAATCATGGGGGAGTTTTGATCCTAAAGTCACCATTTTAATCATAAACCCATCTTTTTAATCCTAAAGCCAATCATCCTTTTAATCCTAAAATCATCCTTCTAATCCCAATTCCTTCTCAATCCAGGAGGGTTTAAACTGGGAATTCTCAGGGATATTTTTGGGGCAGGAGCGAAAAATTCCCAAAAGTTTTTCCAGGGAGTTTGATCTGAATTTCCCTTTAACAAACCCCCCAAAATCTGGGATGAATTCTCCTTCCTTATCAATCCCTCCCCAGTGGCACAGATCCCATAAATCTGTTGGAACAGGGAATTTTCCTGTGGGATTAAGGTCCTTCCCCTGAATTTCCATCCCTATTTAAATATGGGATTAAAGGGGATCAGAGCCACCTGCCTGGAAACAAATATGGGAATGATCCATGCAAATCCCAAGGGATGGGATTTGGGATTGCAGGGAAAAGAGGGGCCTGGGCCACATCTCATCCCATTAAAATCAGAATTGATGCAAATTCCCAGATTTCCTGGGGGCAGCCAATTCCAGCTGCAGCTCCGAGCTCTGGCTTGGGTTTTTTTTGGGATTTTGATCCTGATTTATCCCTGAATCCTCCTGGATTTGGGTGGGAAAGGCTCAACCCCCAAATTTATCCCTGAATTCTCTGAGATTTGGGACAGGAAAGGCTCAAACCCCAATTTACCCCTGAATCCTCTCAGATTTTGGGTGGGAAAGGCTCAAACCCCAATTTACGCCTGAATTCTCTCAGGTTTGAGGTGGGAAAGGCTGAAACTCCAATTTATCCCTGAATCCTCTCAGACCCAGGATGGGAAAGGCTGAAACCCCAACTTCCCCCGAAACCTCCTGGATTTGGGGTGGCACAGCCCCATCCCAGGCGGGGCCCTTTGCAGGAGGAAGTATCAGGTGACAATCTGGTGACATTTTGGTGACTCAGCTGTTAAAAAAAACCGCCCAAAAACAACACAGGGGAGGTCACGGCCCCGGAACACGTCCCCAAAATCCCTTTTTTGGGTTTGGGATCGGTGGGCAGGATGTCCCCGCAGTGATCGGTAATTGAGGGGCCGCGGGCGGTGCTGTCCCCTACCCGGACAGCGATGTCCCCTCCCGGTGGCGCTGGCACTCCTGAAACCCGGGTTATCGGGGCGGGGCTGGGCGGGAGTGCCAGGGCGGTGACACCGGGGTGACACGGGGGTGACACGGGGGTGACACCGGGGGTGACACGGGCCAGTAGCCCTGCAGAGAGAGCCACGGCTCTGACACTGCTGGGACACCGCGGTGACACCGGGGTGACACTGATGTGACACCAGGGTGACACTGCCCAGAAGGTCCCGAGAGAGAGCCACGGCTCTGACACTGCTGGGACACCGCGGTGACACTGATGTGACACTGATGTGACACCAGGGTGACACTGGCCAGCAGGTCCCCAGGCTGTGACACAGCTGTGACATCACTATGACACTGATATGACGTCATTGCGACATTGATGTGACGTCATTATGACACTGCTGTGACACTGTGACATCGTTACGATGTCACTGTGACACCCACCAGAATTCCAGTGTTTTTCATTCCCCTCTTTTTTAAAAATCTCTTTTTTCTTAAATGCCTCAAGGATTTATCCCATTGTTTTCCCTGGATTGTTTGAAAATCCCAAATAAAAATCTGGGAATTTGAAGGATCGGGAAAAAGGAAAAACACAGGGAAAGGGAGGGAAAGCTGCCCAGAATTCCAGAGCCATTTCCCAATTTCTTCGTTCTTTTTTCCTTAAACCCCTCAAGGATTTATCCCATTAATTTCCTGGGATCGTTTGAAAATCCCAAATAAATATCTGGGAATTTTAAGGATCTGGAAAATCACAGGGAAAGGAAGGGAAAACTGCCCATAATTCCAGAGGGATTTCCCAATTTCTTCATTCTTTTATCCTTAAGACCCCTCAAGGATTTACCCCATTATTTTCCCTGGATGTTTTGAATATCCCAAATAAATTTCCCTGAGTTTGTTTCACTTGCAAAGGAAATCAGGGAAGCTTTAAATCCCAGCAGGAAGATGGAATTCCAGGCAAAATTATTCAAATCCACATTTTTCCCTGCCAAAATGCTCATCCCTGGCACCTGCCACATTTTCTTTTTGCCACGTGCTGCCCTAATTAATATTTAATTATGCAAAATCTGATGTTAATTAGGGGAGCCGCTGATTGCTTCTGCTGCTTCCCAAAGGTGAGTTCAAAAATCCCAGGAAAAGGAAGAAAATGTGGAAATAAAATGGAATTTCTCTGCCCTGGGAGTTTTAAGGCAGATAAAATTCATTATTAAATTTCAAATAAAGGAATTAGGGTGGGGTTTGGGAATTATTTCTTCTTCCATCCTTTCAAACTCCATCCTGTGCCAGGAATTACCAGGAATTTCCAGGAAGGATTTGGAATGATCAGGAATTACCAGGAATTCTCACCCCAGGCCCCAAAACCATTCCCAAATTTTCTCTTCCATCCTTTTAAATTCCTGTGGCAGGAATTTCCAAGAAGAATCAGGAATTCCCAGGAATGATCAGGAATTCTCACCCCACAGCTCCTGACCTGGCACAAGGCTTTGGGATGGATCCCAAAACCCTCCAACCCTCCGGCCCCATCCCAAAAAAAGCATTCCCAGAAAAGCTTGGGAAGCAGGTGCTGCCCAACCCCAGCAGGATTTAAAAGAAAAAAATTGGGAATTTTCAGCTCCCATCAGCCTGGACAGGGATCCAACCCCAAAAAAGGGGAAAAGGCCAGATCCCAAAAACTGGGAGGGATTTTTGGCTCCTTCCCCATCCCGAAATTCCAGAAATTCAGGAGTTAACTCCGTGCCTGCACCTTTTATTTGCCTTGGATTTGCCCCAAGTTTGAGTCACGCAGTTCAAACAAAGGAAAAAAAAAACCAACAAAAAACCCCAACCCTTTGTGTTTCATATCCGAAATATCCCTGGGAAAGGAGAATTTGGGGAATAACGAGGGCACATCTTTGTTTTATCCCAAAAAAACCCCTCAGGACGTGTTCAGAGCATTAAATAATCCAGATTTTCAGGGGCTGGAATTAATAAATGATGACAAAATTCTGGATTTTCAGCAGCTCCATGGAAATGCTGGAGGTGGGAGCCGGGTTTTTATAGGATCAGGCTCCCAAAGGAACGTCAGGAATGTGGGGTGGAAACAGTGCAGAAAAATAGAGAAAAATCTAGATATTTTTTTTTCCTCTGAAAGAGAGCAGAAAAATAGAGAAAAATACGGATTTTTTTCCTTTTCCCCATGAAATAGAGCAGAAAACCAGAGAAAAATCTGGATTTTTTTGCTCTTCTCTCCCTGAAACAGAGCAGAAAAACAGAGAAAAATTCGGACTTCCCCGCCCGAAACAGGGCAGAAAAATAGAGAAAAGTCCGGATTTTCCTCCCTGAAAGAGAGTGAAAAAATAGAGAAAAATGCGGATTTTTTTTCCCCTCTCTTTTCCTCTTGAAAAAGAGCAGAAAATACGGACTTTTCCCTCTGAAACAGAGCAGAAAACCAGAGAAAAATCCGGATTTTTTTTTTTTTTTCCCTGAAAGAGAGCAGGAAAGCGATAAAAGCGCGGGCTTCCCCTTCCCCTCAGGGATCCCATGGAAACCGGGCCCGGATCCGGAGCCCGCGGCCTTTTCCGGCTCCCTCAGGAGCTCCGGGAGCGGCCCCGGCGCTTTGGGCTTGGACTGGGGGGAAAAAATCCCAAAGAGCCTTGAAACCTGCAGGGTTTTATCCTTATTTATCTGCAGAGCCCAAAGAAACCCGGCTGGCGGGGGGAATAACCGGGGCAGCCTTGGGGCTGCACCCCGGCTGCGAATTCAGGGGTCCGGGGGGATCTGAGGGATTTTTGAAAGGATTTGAGGGAACCTCTGGATTACTTGAGGGATTTTTTTAGGATTTTAAGAATTTTTGGAGGATTTAAGGGAGCCTCTGGATGATTTGAGGAATTTTAGGGAATATCTGGATGATTTCAGGGATTTTTAAAAAGTATTTTAGGGATCTTTGGAGGATTTTAGTGATTTTTGGAGGATTGTAGGGATTTTTGGATGACTTTACGGATTTTTTAAATTATTTTAAGGATTTTTAGAGGATTTTAGGAATTTTTGGAGGATTTTAGGGACCTTTGGAGGATTTTAGGGACCTCTGGATTGCTTTAGGAACCTCTGGAGGATTTTAAGGAACCTTTGGAGGATTTTAAGGAACCTCTGTAGGATTTTAGGAACCTTTGGATGAATTTAGGGATATTCAATCATGCCAGGCCTCACAATAATAATTATTATTATTTTTCATGCCTGGGCTTTCAGCCCTTTCAGCAAATCCCCAAAATCCAAGATTTCAATAAAATTCCCTTTCTCCAGCCACATTTTAAGAAAGATTCCTACTTTTTTTTTGGCTCTACAGGAAGAGCAGGGATTTGGGATTGTTCCAGGTTCCCACCAAGGTGGAAATCCCTGATTTTCCACCAGCTCCGGGATCCCTCAGAGTACTAAAATCCAGGAATATTCCAACATTCCAAGTTCCCTACAAACCACCCAAGATGTGATCCCAGACAACACCAACCACAACACATCCCCAGGATTCCAGAAAATTGGGAAATAAGTGATTTATCCTTATATTTTCCAATGGGAATTCCCTCTCAAACAGCTGCATCCATAACTGGGAATTTCCAGGAATCACCAGAAAACTGGGAAATACCTCTTTTAACCATTTTGTCCCTCAAGAAGTTTCCCTGTTACAATTCACCCCAAGCACCTCAAAATCCAGGATTTTTCACCCATTTTGCTCCTGAATGCCCTAAAAAAAATCCCAATCCAAGAATCCCTCAGGAAAAAAAAAAAAAAAATCCTTCCTTAGGAGAGGATAAAGTCCAACACTTACTTGTGGTGCCCAGATCTCTTTGTCCTTGAAACTCCAACAAAACCCAGGAGAAGAGGCCAAATCCTGATCCCAAAAGGAAAAAAAGGAGGGAAAACGAGGTGGGAATGGGAGCTGCCGATGGAATTTGGGATTTCTTCCTGCTCTGTTATCTCCAGGGAACGCTGGTGGAAATCTTTGCCTGGTACAGTCGGAGCCTCTGCTTCACAGGCCAGGAATTTTTACTTTGAATAATTTTTAACTTCGGCTCCCGGCGAGGAAAATGCTCCAAGGCTCTGCTTGGTTGGGTTTGTTATTTATTTCATGAGAGAGGATTTTTTATTGAGCGGGGAAATGGGGGAAATTCTCCTTTTTTTCCCATCGTTTCCCGGCTTCCAGGGGTGGAAGGGATGAGGGGAAAGGATTGGAACAATTTTCCTGGAAAAATGAGGAGATAACAGAGCTGGGAGAGAGGATCTTCAGGAACTTTAATCCTCTGAGCTCCGTTTGTTTTCTGCTCTGTTTTAAAATATAAATAATTTTCCTGGCCTGTGGCTGAAGCAGCGCAATCCCCTCAGAGGTGCTGAAGCAAAAGTAATTCACAGTTGTGATACTGAAATTGGTAAAAACACCGATTTATTGTTATTTTTATTCTTTTTACCTTTTTGAGGGTTGAAATTCACACGTTCCCCTCACAAACTGGGAGAAATCACCTTAAAACACAAAGGAAATAGAAAAAAAATCAGGCCAAGGAAAACGCCCAAATCTCCTCAGAAGGGCTGAAACAAAACTGATTAATAAATGTGATAATTGAAACTGGTAAAAACAACAATTTACTGTTATTTTTACCTCTCTGAGGGTTGAAATTCAGACATATTCCCCTCACAAACTGGGAGAACTCACCTTAAAACAAAAAGGAAGTTCTAAAAACTCAAGGCCAAGAAAAAGGGCCAAAATCGCCTCAGAGGTGCTGAAATGAAACTAATCAACAATTCTGATCACTGAAATTGTTAAAAACTACAATTTATTGCTATTTCCACTATTTTTATCTCTTTGAGGGTTGAAATTCAGGCACATTCCCCACATAAACTGGGAGAATTCACCTTAAAACACAAAGGAAAAAAGCCAAATCGCCTCAGAGGCGCTGAAACGAAACTAATTAAACAATTATGATCACTGAAATTGGTAAAAACACGAATTTATTGTTATTTTTATACTTTTTACCTCTTTGAGGGTTGAAATTCAGGCACATTCCCCTCACGAATGGGGAGAATAAAACACAAAGGAAATTTTAAAAACTCCAGGCCAAGGAAAAAGGCCCAAATCCTCTCATCTCCCTTATGAAGGCAAAAAAAGTGGGAAAATTTGGATTAGACCCCAAACTGCATGCACCCAGACACCTCAAAGAAACAACTTTTAAACCAACAGAGGTGGAAATAACTCAGTGTAAAATGAATTTTTCCAGTATTTTCCCGCATGGCAACAAGAAATTGAGGAAGGAGCTGGAACAAAGCACAGCAAGAAAATGGAACTGGGTGATTTTTGTGGGGATTTTCCAGGATTCTGTGAGGAATTCCATGAAAAAATTGGATTTGTAAGGGATGTTTTCCTCCGGGGTGAGGAACTCTCAGCAAATTCCCCCAAAAATCAAAATATCCATCCAAAACGTGAAGAATTTGTGCCCCATCCCCGTTTTTTACCCTCACGCTCTCTCCCAGATAAGAAATTGATTTATTTTGTTTATTCCTACCCCAAATCCCAGTAGAAAAACTCTTTTTTTTTTTTGCTGGCAGTGCCAGCTGAGCCCCACCACAAATATCCAGGTGTTTTTATGGTGTTTGTCCTTGTTAAAGTCAAATTTAGCCCTTTTTTTTTCCCTCTCAGCACCTGCCCTTTTCCACTCTGGGAGCTGCCGAGCACCTGCACAATTAAAGCTTCATTAAAACCGACTTTTTTAATTGCCTCTGGGTTGTTGGAGCAGGAAAAACAGCTGGAAAAAAGCCTTGGACATGGTGAGGAAGCAGCAAAAATTCCATGTTTTCCTGTCAGTTTTACTGTTTTGTTATTTTTATTTTATATACTCGCCATGGTGAATGTGGAATTCACCAAATTGGAAGTGTCCATCCTCAATAGTGAACTGGAAATAGAGAATAAATAAGAATATTCCAGAGAAAAAGGGAAGAATAATAATGATAAATAAGGAATAATAATAAATAAAATTCAATAATAATAGTAGTAATAATAATAATCATCATCATCAGGATATTCCAGAGAAAAAGGGAAGAATACTACTAATAAATAAGGAATAAAAATAAATAAAATGTAGTAGTAGTAATAATAATAATAATAATAATAATAATAATAATGGGATAATAAATAAAACTTAATAATAATAGGATATTTCAGAGAAAAATGGAATATTGATAATGATAATGGAGTAATAAAAAATTTAATAAGAATAGTAATAATAACCAGGATATCCAGAGAAAAAGGGAACTATCCCCTCAAAATACAAATTATCACCGCTCTTAACATTTACTCAGAGTTTTGTGATAAATTAAAAGATTTTTTTAAAGGTTTTTCTAAGCCTTGGGCAAACTTTTTTCTTCTGCCAGGAATTTTTTTGGAGCTTGATTTGTCCTGGCTGAGCAAACAACCCCAGCCGAGCGCAGCTTTTCATCAGGACCCATAAAATTGAATATTTTTTATTGGATTTCTGGCAACGCCCGGGAACGTTTGGTGCTTATCAGGCCCAGATAAGATAGCAGAGCTTGGGCTCGGCTCATTAAAGCCCGGCCTGGCAGCGGCAATTAACGAACTGGTTTTTTCCAGGGATGAGCAGATCCACAGGATTCCCGGGAAAAGCGCGGGAAAAGCTCCATGCCCTGGGCCAAAATCCCAGGATTGCTGAGCCAGAGGCAAAATCCTGGGATTTGCTGATCCAGAGGCAATTAGTGACCTGTTTTTTCCCAGGGATTCAGGAGGATTCACCTGTTCCTGGGAATTATTGGAAAATTGAGCTCCCAGTTCAACTTCTCTGGACTCTCTTTGCCTTCTACTCCCCCCAGTGGCCACAGCTCCAGGGATTTCCAGGGATGAAATGAAAAGAAATTGATGAAATTAACAAGAAATCCATGAAATAAAATTTTAAAAAATCCGTGGAATTAAAGGAAGTCTGTGGAATTGAAAATAAATAAAAAGGAAATCAATGAAATTAAAAGGAAATCCATGAAATTAAAAGGAAATCTGTAGAATGAAAAAGAAATCCAGAAGAAATCAGTGAAATTAAAAAGAAATACGTGAAATTAAAAGGAAATCCATGGAATTAAAGGAAATCTGTGAAATTAAAGGACATCCAAAAGAAATACATGAAATTGAAAAGAAATTCCAAAGAAAACCATGAAATTCAAAATAAATTCCAAAGAAATCCATGGAATTCAAAGGAAATCCATGGAATTCAAAGAAATCAGCCAAAAATCAACAGTGGGAATGACATCACTGGGAAGGGGGGTTGGGAATTGCAGTGGGAATTTCCCCAATCCCAACCCCAAAACCCTAAATCCAATCCCAGTGGGGAATTGGGAGGGAAAAAGGGAATTAAAGCCCAGCTTTACCTGATCGATGTAAACATCTTAATTAAGCCCGTGCTAATTGCTCACTCCTAATTTAAGCTCTCCCAGTTCCAGAGCCTCTGGAATTGCAGCTCCTGGAATTTTGGGATTTCAGGAAATTTCCCTGCTCAGCTCTCCCTGAGGGCCAGCACAGGCTTGGAATTTGATTTTTCCCAACATTTTCCCTGTTTGATTTTCTAATCAACTCCCAAAAAAGCTGAAAAGCCAAAAAAGAAAAGTTTAAATCTCTTTATTTTGGCACTGTTTACAAAGGTACAAATCCAGGAAATATTGGGGGGTTAAAACCGAGTTTTAAAGCACAATTTTATTGTTTTCAACCCAAAGCAGCACTTTGGAAAAGGAATTTGATGGTGGAAAGGAAGGAGAAACCCAGAAAACTCAAAATTAAACCCACAGAACCAAAGCTGAAACCCAAACTAACCCCACAAAGCTCAACCCCAAAGCCAAAACTAAACCCATAACACAAAACTAAACCCACAAAATTCAACCACAAAGCCCCAAATTAAACCCAAACCTTAACCCCAAATCCAAATCTAAACCCACCAAACTCAGGCACAAACCCAAACCCACAAAACCCAAACCCCACAAAATTCAACCCCCAACCAAACCTAAACTCAAAAAATCAAATCCCAAAACCCAAAATTAAACCCACAAAACCCAAACCCAAAGCTCAACCCCAAACCCAAACTAAACCCATAAAACCAAACCTAAACCCACAAAACCCAACCAGGAGTTCACAGCAATGACAAAGCTGCACCACACCCCAAAAACGAGTAAAAATTTGGGGATTTTAACATTTTCTGGGTAAAAATTTCAGGATTTTGGGTAAAAATCACTGAGAAAAACTCGATTTTAATCACACACAGAATTAGATTTTTAGATGTTTACACAAATCCCACTTTTAATGTCACAAATCCCATTATTAGACAACAATTAAAGCAAATCCCACACGAGAAGAGACAGAAAAAGGAGCTGATCCTTCAATAAATTAAAATTTCAGCAATTAAGCAGGACAAGAATTAACACACAGGAATTCCCAGCTCCAGAGGTGCAATTCCTTGGAATTATTTGCATAGTTCCTCCTTTTTTTTCCCCCTTTGGAATCCAGAAAATCCTCAGGAATTTGGAAAATCCTCAGGAATTCTGAATTCCAGGATAAAACCTTCCTACTTGGGAAGGGAAAAAAATCTCAGCAGCACAAAAAAATGGAAATGATCAAAATTCCAAGTTGGAATTTCCCAAATCCTCAAAAAAAATGGGAATTTCAACTGGAATTCCTTGGCCAGGAGGAAAAGAATTTTATTTCTCATAATAAAGAGGAAAAATTCGGAATTTTTTGGCACAGGAGCCTCTCCATGATTTGGGTTTTATCCCTAAAAATGTCACCAAAACCTCATTGTTTTTTAAGGAGATAAAAGCAAATCCAGCTGCCCCAAAATTCCCAGAAAAAATGGGATTATTCCATGGGATAAATGGATTTCTTCCCATCCCAAATTCTCCTCTTGGAAGGTTGGAACCCCAGGGAAATGTGGATTCTCCAGGTGGGAGGCAGATCCAAGAGTTCTGGTCTCATTTTCCCATTAAAAAATTTGGGAAAAAAGGGGAGAAGCAAAGTTCCCATTCCCATCCCTGGCAGGGAATGCTGAGGAGCCAAAGGATTTCTGTGGGAATGCTCAGTGCTGGAGTTCAGGGGTGACAGAGAAATTCCAGAGATTTGGGATGGGTTTGGGATGGATCCCAGAACCAGGAGGAAGAGTTGGAATTCCAGTGGGTGACAGAGAAATTCCAGATATTTGGGATAGATTTGGGATGGGTTTGGGATGGATCTCAGAACCAGCCCAGCCAGGGGGAAAATGATTGGAATTCCAGGGGGTGACAGTGACTTTTCCATGGATTTAGGATCCAGGAGGAAAAGCTGGAATTCCAGGGGGTGACAGTGAAAATCTATGGATTTAGGACTTCTCCATGGATTTAGGACCCTCAGGCTTGGATGGAAAAGCTGCAGGAGAGAGACCCAGCCAGGAAAAAAAATCCTTTTCCAGCTCTTTGAACTTCCCAAAATTCCTCAGGCAGGAGTGAGATCCATGGGAGAAGCCTGGAATTGGGGAATGCCTCTGGAGCTCAAATTCCAGGGATTTCCCACACCAAAATCCCATTTTTCCACTGGCAGGAGTTGTCCCAATCCCTGTGGCTCATCCCAAAAATCCCTGAGTGCCCCAAAAGCAGGAATTCCCAATTCCAGGAATGAATTATCCCTTGGAGAACATTTAATCCAAGGGCTGAGCCGGAAAAATTCCCCAAAAAATCCCAAGATTTGGGATCAGGCTTGAATTGAGCACCAGGAGAGCTCCCAGTGGGATCTGGGATTTGCTTCCAAAGGATTCTGCATCTTAATTATTGTCATAATTAATTAGCATGGTTAGTTAGCATAATTAATTAGCATAATTAATTGCTGTCCCAGGTTAAAGCAGTGGCACTTGAGAGGATCCCTTTGCCAAGTGTCCAGCCCAGGATGGATCCACATCCCAAATCCCAGCTCCAGTTTTGGGGTCACATCCCAAGGGAAGTCACCAAATTCCTGAAGGATTCTCTCCACTAGTCCCCAAATCCCTCAGGAATTCTCTCCCAACAGGAAAAACACCCCAAATTCCTTAAGGATTTTTTCCAAATAGTGAAACCCCCCAAATTCCTTAAGGATTTTTTCCAAATAGTGAAACCCCCCAAATTCCTTAAGGATTCTCTCCAAACAGGGAAAATCCCCCAAATTCCTTAAGGATTCTCTCCACAAGTCCCCAAATCCTTCAGGAATTCTCCCCAAAGAGGAAAAATCCCCCAAATCCCTCAGGAATTGCCCCATCCTGGGGCAGGAACACCCGGAGCAGCACCAGGACCCTCCAAAGCCCCCAAATGTCCCCGGGCTGGCGCCGTCAAGAGCTGGGGGTGAGATCTGGCACAAACCCTCTGGGATTCCTGTGGGATCTGCAGCTCCCAGGGATCTGGCACAAACCCTTTGGAATTCCTGTGGGATCAGCAGTTCCCAGGGATTCAGCACAAACCCTTTGGGGTTCCTGTGGGATCAGCAGCTCCCAGGGATCTGGCACAAACCCTCTGGGGTTCCTGTGCGATCAGCAGCTCCCAGGGATCTGGCACAAACCCTCTGGGGTTCCTGTGGGATCAGCAGCTCCCAGGGATCTGGCACAAACCCTCTGGGGTTCCTGTGGGATCAGCAGCTCCCAGGGATTCAGCACAACCCTTTGGGATTCCTGTGGGATCAGCAGCTCCCAGGGGTGTCCTGGGGACGCTCCGGGCTCGGGCTCACACGTTGCTGACCCGGCTGTCGGCGGCGCCGGGCGGGACCAGGGCGCGCTCGCGGCGGACGTAGCGCGGCTTCCGCACTGCCGGGACAAAACAGCCCAAAAACACCCCTGGGAATGGGGTCCCACAGGGAATTCCCAAAGGGGGAGAGGGGTGGGATGTGGGGACTGAGGCACAGGAAGGTTTGGGGTTGGGTTCTGGTTTGGGATTTGGGGTGGCGGTTGGGTTTTGGGTTTTAGCGCAGCTTCCGCACTGCCGGGACAAAATATCCCAAAAACATCCCTGGGAATGGGGTCCCACAGGGAATTCCCAAAGGGAGAGGGAGGTGGGATGTGGGGATTGAAGTGCAGCAGGGTTTGGGGTTAGGATTTGGGATAGTGATTTGGGTTTGGGGTTGGGTGCTGGGTTGGGTTTTAGCGCGGCTTCCGCACTGCCGGGACAAAACAGCCCAAAATCACCCCTGGGAATGGGGTCCCACAGGGAATTCCCAAAGAGGGACCGGGGTGGGATGTGGGGATTGAGGCACAGCGGGGGTTGGGGTTGGGTTCTGGGCATTTAGGGTTGGGATTTGGGTGTGGGGTTGGGTTTCGCGTTTGAGTGTGGCTTCCACACTGCCGGAGACAAAATATCCCAAAAAAATCCCTGGGAATGGGATTGGGGAGGGAAATCCCAAAGGGAGGAGGGGGTGGGATGTGGGGATTGAGTTGCAGGAGGGTTTGGGGTTGCGTTTTGTTTTTGTTTTTAACCCCACAAAACCCAAACCTAAAACCCACAAAACCCAACCACAAAACCAAGCCTAAATCCCCAAAACTCAATCCCCAAACTAAGCCCACAAAACTCAACCGCAAACCCACAAAACCCAGCCCCAAAACCCAACCAAAACCCACAAAACCCAATCCCAACCCCACAAAACCCAACCAGAACCCCCCAAATGGATTTCCCACCAGAAATCCCATCAATATTTTGCCCTGCATGAATTAAAGCAACAAATCCCATTAGAAAAATCAAATCCCACTGATTTCTGTTCCTTATCCCGGGAATTTTTGGGATTTTCCGTTTATTTTTAGCACATTCCAGGGGAAACTTCCTCACCTGAAGAAGCTGGAGGAGAGATCATGGATGCCTGTGGAACAGAAGGACAATGTCAAAAACCCCCACATTTTAACAGTTTTTCTTTAAAAAAATTTAGGAATTTTTTAGGATTCCTATAATTTTCACTGTGTACAGAGTTTTTTCTTGGAAAAATAACTCTGTTTTTCCATTTTTGTCCCAGTTTGGATCCAAAGAACCCCAAAATATCTTTAATTTTATTTCAGCCTCATTCATCAATTAAGGAGTTGCTTAATAAAGTCCCAATTTAGTTAATTAAAATGGAAATTATCATTTGTTTAATGTTCTTATAAAAGCAGAATTCACTCACTGTTTCACTGGGCTGGAGAACAGATGCTAAAAAAGAAGGAAAAAAAAGATTAATTAACATTATTTTAATTAATGTGAAGGCTGGAATTGTTCATTTTCCAAAAATACAGCCAAGAAGGGAATAATTTCATGTTAAAAAAAGGAATTTTGTCTCAAAATCCAACCAAAATATTCAAAAATCCCATTTGGAGAATTTATTTGGTATAGGACTCTCAAGACTGGAGAATTTATTGGCACAAAAAAGGGGATTTTCTCCACAAAATTGGGGATTTTTTTTCCATAGAAATCGGTATTTTTTTCTCCACAAAATGGGGATTTATGAGCTCAAAACTGGGATTTTCTCCACAAAATGGGAATTTTTCCACAGAAAATGGGAATTTTCTCCACAGAATGGGAATTTATTGGCACAAAATGGGAATTTTCTCCACAGAATGAGAATTTAGCAGCCCAAAATGGGGGTTGTCTCCACAAAATGGGGAATTTTCAAGGAAAAATCCTCATTTCAGTCAACTAACACAGCAAAGTTCATTAATTAATGGACAATTAAAGGGATTTTTTACCTTTGTTCCTTCTGTAGAAAATCTTTGGGAGTTTGTTGGCTCGTTTGAGGTAGAAAAAAGAAGCCACAGAAAGGATCAGGAATAAACTGAGGAAAAACGTCCCCAGAATCAGAGAAGCGGCGACTTCGGGGCCCCCTGGAAATGAAAAAATGATCAAAAAAGAGAGAAAATCTGATTTTAAACAAAAATCTCTTTTTATCAAAGGATTAAATCCAAATAAAGAGCAAATCCTGATTTTTAGGGGCTGTTGGATCATCCCAGTGCCTGAAATTGAGTTTCAGTTTCAATGGCAGCTGCCAGGGATTCAATCACTTTGAACAAATTTTAATCAATTAAATCAGTTTTGACATTAAATCACTTTTAAAACTAATTTTAACAAATTCAAACACTTTTAACTCATAAAATCCCTTTAGAAACTCATTTTAACAAATTTAATCCCTTTTAATTCATTAAATCCCTTTTTAAACTCAATAAATCACTTTTTAAAATCATTTTAACAAATTCAATTGCTTTTAGACTCATTAAATTCCCTTTTAAACTCATTAAATCCCTTTTAAAACTAATTTTAACATATTTAACTCATCAGATCCCTTCTTTCAGAGCCCAAATCCTCCCAAAATTCCAGGTTCTCACCAAAGTTCTGGATGAAAGGAGAGCTCATGTTCACGTGGGAGTTCATCCCTCTGCTCCCCACTGGGGAAAAAACCAGAAAATTTACACCAAAAATTAAAATAAATTCAGTTCAAATTAATTCCAGGATGTGGAATAAAAATCTCCTTTTTTTGCTGCCTTTTGCTAGAATTTTTGCAGTAATTGATAGCAATTGATTAAGAAAAAATATTACAATTAATTCCAATTAATGTAATTAAATATATTTGATAAAAATGGGTCCAAAACTCACAGTTCCTGCACTCGCTGAGGTTGTGCCCAGAGGGGCTGGGCAGGGTCTCATTCCTGCACTTGATGCAGCTGCTGCTCCCATCCTCATTCCACTTCCTGTAGCATCCTGCCCAAAAACCATGGAAAATGGATAAAAGAACAAAATTCCCAATTTCCTGGCAATTCCCAGGTGTTAGAGGGGAAAAAAAGCAGAAATTCCCTTTTTTGGGGGTTACAAACAGCACCTGATTCCCCTTTTCCCACAATAAAGAGGTTTTATCATCAAATTTTATTCCCAATTGTTATTCCCAGTTTTTATCCCAGGAAAAACAAAAATTTCCCAAAGGGAAAAAGCAGAAGGAATTATGAGGAAATAATATTACTTAATTAATTAATTAATTAATTAGCACTCCCCAGCTGCTGGATTTTGGTGCTCAAGTCCAGAAAATCTGGAAAATTTTTATCCCTGGAATTCTCCAAGGCTCCAATGATTATCCCAGAAAAATAAAATTTCCAAGGGGAAAAAAGGAGCAAAAATGAAAAGGGAATAACAAAACTCTGGGAAATTTTGATCCCTGGAATTCTCCCAGTGTTTATCCCAGAAAAATAAAATTTCCAAGGGGATAAAAGGAGGAGGAATTAGAAGGGAATAATATTAATTAATGAATTAATTAGCACTCCCCAGCTACTGGATTTTGGTATTAAAGTGCAGAAAATCTGGGAATTTTTGTTCCCTGGAATTCCCCAAGGCCAGCTGGGTCTCTGCCCATGGGATAAATGATCTTTGAGGGCTTTTCCAACCCCAATTCCTTGGATTGATCCCAAATAATTCCTACCTGGGCTGCACTGGTGGGTGACTGGGCAGGAGCTGTTGGAATCCAACATTTCCACACAACATTCTGGGTCTGGCACCTGAGGAGAGAAATTCCCAAGGAATTCCCACTTTTCCATCGAGGAAATGATAATAAATATAAAACATAAATTTAAAATCTCCACAGAAATTAAGGGATAATACACTTAAAACCCACTGGATTTTTTTTTTCCAGCAAGAAGGAGAAAACTTGGTTTATTTTTAATTTTATTTTTATTTTATGAATCAATTTTATTTTTCTAAATTCATTTTATTTTTATTTTAGATATAAATTTTATTTTTAAAAATCTATTTTATTTTGCTGTTAGAAATCAATTTTATTTCTCTTTTCTAAATCCATTTGATTTTTAGTTTCTAAATAAAAATATAGAAAATATGGGATTAAAAAAAAAATTAATAATAATAAATATCAAATTAAATTCCTGGAGCACCCACTGAGTTTTCCGTGGATTTTCCTGCAACTTCTGCCACGAGCCTGGTCAGGAGAAGCACGAAGGGCACCTCCATTCCCAGGGAAAACACAGATCTGGAGAAAATTTGGGAATAAATTAAAATTATTTATTAATGACACTGGAAGTCTGCTTCCCTTTAAAGAAGTTTAGGGAAAAAAGGGGAGAAAAAAAGGGGGTGGAAAGAGTAAGGAAACACAGGTGAAAAAAGGATTGTTTATTATAAAATATAATAAAATTAAATTATTTAGATTTTTGTCAATATCTGAATATTCAAGGAATAAGAAAACACAGATGAAAAAGGATTACTGATTATAAAACCATAATAAAATTAAATTATTATTTAGATTTTTGTCAATACCTGCTTATTCAAAGAGTAAGAAACAGAGATAAGGAAGGATTATTGATTTAAAAAACCATACTAAAATTAAATTATTATTTAAAAAATCGATTGTTCTTACCTAGAAGAATACCCTTGAGGAACAGGTCATAATACAGGGGAAGTTTGGGTGGGAAAAGCCACTTGGAAGTGCTGGATCCTCGTGCTGAAGGCCACAGTTCCCTCAGCTCAGTCCTGCCTGGATTCCCATCCCTGGAACACATCAGGACACCGAGGATTTCTGACCCCAGCCCTGCAGCCATCCCAGCCTCTCATCAATAACTTTTATTTCCATCAGCCAATAATTTTTATTTCCATCAGCCAGAGTGAATTTGGAAACATTTGATGGATCTGGAGCTGCTGGGCTTTTTTATTGAACCAGTTTGGAAGCAAAGCTGAGCTCAAAATCTGCTTTAGAGCTTCTAAACACTTAAAATGTTTGGTATTTTTAACTTGATTTTCACTTAATTTTTAAAATTACTTTATTCCTACTTAATTTCTTCCAAGCTCATCCCAAAATTGACAAATTTCCCACAAATTTCCTCAGGATCAAACACCCACAGTAAAATAAATTTGCCCAAAAACCTGTTCCATGTTTGGCAGCATTTTCTATGTGGATTTGTAAAATAAAATAAAATTATATATACATATATATATATATATATAAAGCCTCTGGCTGAATTAGAAGATCTTTTTCCCTCAGGATTTCCCTGCCAGCTCAGTTTGGGGCTGGCAGATTTCAGAATTCCAACACGGATTTCACAGCCCGGGTGTCAGGTCTGGAACAAATCCCAAATCTCTGCCAGCTCAGATCCATGGGAATGAATCCCACAGGGAATTCTGCCTCTTGCTGTGCCTCAAAAGCAACACAAACAACTCAGGAACACCGAGGGCTTCCCTCCCACTCCTGCAAGCAAAACGTTTGCATTATCGCCACAGTTTCCATTTTTTCTGCTGCATTATCAGCATTTTTCTTGCTGGAGCTTGGGAATTATTCAGCAGCTGGGAAAGGATGGAAGTGCAGAGAAACTGTGCCTGAAATCCAGGTGGTTTCACAATTACCTGGGGTTGAAACCACATCACACCCAAAAGCTGCTTAATTCTGAAGAGATAAAAAAGCTAGAGCAGGACCAGAGAGGGCCGGAAAAGCTGAAATGAAAAAACTGAGGAGAAAAGCTGAAATTATAAAACTGAGAGAATAATTAACGGGTTTTAAACACTGAAATGATAAAACTGAGAGAAGAATAGAGGGTTGGAAAGGCTGAAATGATAAAATAGAGCAGAATCAGAGAGGCTTTAAAAGTTGGAATGATAAAACTGAGGAGAAAAGTTGAAATGATAAAACTGAGTGAAGAATTAAAGTGTTTCAAAAGCTGAAATTATAAAACTGAGAAGAATGAAAGGTTTTAAAAGCTAAAATGACAAAACTGAGAACAAAACCAGAGAGGTTTTAAAAGTCGAAATTATAAAACTGAGAAGAAAAGTTGAAATTATAAAACCGAGAGAGGAACTAGGGTTGGAAAAGCAGAACCAGAGAGGTTTGAAACACTGAAATGATAAAACTGAGAGAATGGAAGAGTTTTAAACATTGGACTTATAAAATTGAGAGAAAAATTGAAGAGTTTTAAAAGTTGAAATTAAAAAACTGAGGAGAAAAGTTGGCCATGATAAAATGCCAATGAAATGATAAAACTGAGAGAAGAACGGAAGGGTTTTAAACACTGAAATGATAAACCAGAGAAGCATGGAAGGGCTATAAACATTTAAATGATAAACCAGAAAGGAATGGAAGGGTTTTAAAAGATGAAATTATAAAACTGAGAGAAGAATGGAAGGGCTATAAACATTGAAATGATAAACCAGAAGGGAATGGAAGGTTTTAAGAGCTGCAAGTGCCACTCACCTGCAGGCTCCCAGGAGCCCTGTGCACCTTGCCCAGCTGCCAGCAAAGCCCTGAGGCTCCTGCTGTGCTGCTCATCGCACCAGGAACCTGCAGAGGTTTCACAAAACAATCTTTTATCAATCCCAGCTGGAGCAGGACTCGTTTTTCCAGCTCGGGGCTGAGCTCAGTCCTGCCCTTTCCACGGCTGCGGTTTTGTAACAGCGCTCAGCAATTAAAAGCTGGGTTTAATCAGAGCCACCTTAAGCCAGGCCTTGCTGCAAAAGCTGCTCCACGCCTGCCTTGAGCAAACATTCATTCATATTTACTGCTGGGACACCTTCTGCTCTTACAGCACTCGCTGCAGCACGAAAAATCAGGAGGAGAGATGAATATTCCACGGGGAAAAGTGAATATTCCACAGGGAAAAGTGGTTTGGGGAAGGAGAAATTCATATTATACAGGGAAAAGTGGTTTCAGGAAGGAGAAATTCATGTAATACAGGGAAAATTGGCTTGGGAAGGAGAAGTGAAAATTCCACAGGGAAAAGTGTTTTAGGAATGGGATAAAGGACTGGGTTGGGAGGGATTTAAAGGGCTTTCCATGTCACCTTGCTGTGCCCCCGGTGGCTCCAAGCCCTGTCCAGCCTGGCTTGGGGCGTCCCAGGGATGGGATATCCTTGGGATAACCAGTGCCAGGGTCCCAGCAGCCTCTCAGGGAGGGAATTCTCCCCAAAACCCAACCTAAACCCACTCCTTGTCGCTTGGAATTAATCCCCCTTTGTCCTGTTACTCCATCCCTTGGACATTCCCCTTCCTGCAGCTCGGGAAGGTCACAGCGAGGTCGCCCCAAAGCTTCCCCTCTCCAGGCTCAACAATCCCAATGTTTCTATGATAAGTTTGGGGTTTTTTCACCCCTAAACGGTGCACCAACACCCGTATTATTGGGATGTGCATTTGGGGAAGCTCAGCCAGGCAAAACACACCAAAATAATATCACCAAATCCCCACCACCCCAACAAGCTCAGATTGGCAAAAAATCCTCTTCGACCGAGTTAAATTATTAGGAAATAAAAGTTTCGGGGGGGGGGGGAGGGACGGGACAAGTAGAGAATTCCTTTCCAAACGCAGCTGGCCCCAAAAGCGCTGGGCAAGGAGCAGGAACATGGGGCGACTTTTAATCCTAAAGCCTTTTAATCCTAAAGCTTTTTAATCCCAAAGCCAAACCCCTCCGACCCGCTGGTGCCGATCTCCCTGCAGAACTCGGTGACTCCATGAGGAACCGCTGCCCACCGCGAACAATGGGGCCCCACCCAGGGCTCGCCGCTCGCCCCGGGGCTCGCCGCCCGTTCTCCCTCCCGCTTCCTCCTCCTCCTCACCTGCGGGCTCCCCCGAGCATCCCCCCGCCACCGCCGAGGTTCCCGTTCGTACCCCCCGCCCTCCACCGGCGCCCAGCCCGCTGCGCCCCGCGCTACCCTGGGAGTTGTAGTCCCGCGGCCACGCCCGCCTCGCCTTTTCGCCTAGCGGCCGCTCCGCCAAAAACTACAAATCCCAACAGCACCCGCGGCGCGCCCCACCTGTACCCCACGCCCCGCAGGTAAATACGCTCTCTCAGCCTTTTCGCGCGGCGCCGCGATGCCTGCTGGGAAAGCGAGTCCCGCGCTGCCGGCGGGGCGCGGGGGCGGTGGGGTATCCGCACTACAACTCCCGGCGTGTCCCGCGCGCGCGCCGCCATTTTAGGCGTTGCCTGGCAACGCTGACGCGGCGGGAGGGAGGAGGCGGCGGGGTCGAGGCCTGCGCGCCCCCAAATCCCGGGAATTCGGGAAAATCGGGAAAATCGGGAAAAACAGCTGTGCCGGATGTGGCTGCCCCATCCCTGGCAGTGCCCGAGCCCAGCCTGGAGCAACCTGGGACAGGGGGAGGTGTCCCTGCCCAGGGAAAGGGGTGGGAGTGGATGGGATTTAAGATCCCATCCAAACCATTCCATAATTCCATAAAGGAAACCGTGGGGTTTATTCTCCCTAAAAATCTCCTTCTTCTGTGGTTCATTTCCCCTAAAAATTTCCTTCTTCTGTGGCTTATTTCCCCCTACAAATCTCCTTTAATGTAGTTAATTTCCCCTAAAAATCTCCTTCTTCTGTGGTTTATTTCCCCCATAAATCTCCTTTTAATGTGGTTTATTTCCCCTAAAAATCACTTTTCATGTGGTTTATTTCCCCTTTTAACCCCTTGTTATTTTGCATATGGATGAGGAGCAGCTCCTTCCGCAATCCCAGAATTTTCCTCATTCCTTGGAGCACAAATCCATTTAAATTTGGCATTTCCAAGCCAGCTCCTGAATTCCCTCAGGGTTTTTTTTTGCTGACAAAACATAAATAAAAAACCTCAAAGGCCTCATTTGGACAAATTTGGAGCTGCTCCTCACCTTTATTTTGAGGAAAATCTGTTTTTCTGCTTAAATTATCATGGAAAACATTCCTGGAGGTTTTGGATGTCTTCCCTAAACTTTTTTAGTACTGGAAGTTGCAAATTACACACAAAATATGGATTGGTTTTATTGGATTTTTCTTTATTTTAAATCAAGATTGCCTCAAAATGCAAATATTTGTAAAGGTAGGAGGTGAAAAATGCCATGAATATTCATGAAATATGATAATTATCCAAATTACAGCTAATGAGATAGTCTTGCTTCATTTCCATGGCTTTGTAAATATTATTTATTAAAATAAAAAGGAAGGAGGGAGAAAAGGAGTTCGGGAATCACTCCTGAAGCTCCAAAATGAAATCTAAAAAAAATTATAAATACAAAAATAAAAAAAATCCATGAAGGATTTTCTGACTTATTTCCCTGAATAAAGGGGAGAAAAATCCCTGGAAGTGGGAGAGCCTTGAAATTCCAGGGTGTTGGGGCTGGCCAGGAATTCCTGGATGGATTTCTGTGTTGGAAATTCCCACAGGAATGGGAATATGGGAATGGGGATGGGGATGAGATTGGGAATGGGAATGGGAAATGGGAATGGGGATGGAACTGGGAAATGGGGCAGGGAATGGGAATATGGGAAATTGGGAATATGGGAATGGGATTGGGAATTGATGAGAATGGGAATAGGACAGGGAGATGGGAATGGAAATGGGAATGGGATATGGGGATGGGAATACGGGAAAGGGAATGGAGAATTCCTGAATTCACGGAATTCCTGATTCCTTGGAATCCCAGCTCCTCCTTCCTACCTGGGTGTGCTCTGGGCAGTGCAAACCCTCCTGGGAATCCTTGGGCTGTCAGGATCCCATGGATCCAGGCTGGAAAGGCAGGAATGAGGAATCCTGGGCTGAGGAAAAGCAGGAATGAGGAATCCTTTTGCTAGGAGGATCCCATGGATGCTGGAAAAGCAGGAATGGGGAATCCCTGGCTGTGATGATCCCCTGGATGCAGGCTGGAAAATCAGGAATTCTGCCAGCAGAGGGCCGGAGGTTTGGTTGGGGCAGGAAAAGCGGGAGAGGAGCAGCGGGAGGGCCCTGGAGGCTCTGCCGGCACATTCCCCGTCCCAGAGTCATTCCCGAGCCATTCCCGAGCCATTCCCGGCGGAGGGAAGTGACTCAGCGCCGCGGGACCGCACCGGGACAGGCACGGGACAGGCACGGGACAGTGAGAGAGCTCCCAGCACCTGCTGGGAAAAGCGGGAGATCCAGGAGTTAGGAGGAGTTAAAACATCATCAATACATCCTGTTAATAAACAGCAATATCATAAATCTTTTGTGTTAATTCTATAGTTAATATTTCTTATTTGTTTCTGATTTATTTCTGATTTATTTCTGATTTTCCAGCAGTTCCTGCATCCGCGCTCCGCGGCTCCTGGAATCCAGGGAGAACACACGGGAAATATCCAGGGAGACCACACAGGAAATATCCAGGGAAAACACATGGGAAATATCCAGGGAAAACACTCTGAGCTCTCCTCCTCCCTCTTGGCAGCTTTTCCCGAGACAATGCCCATCTCTGTCCCTGCAGCATTCCCGGGAATTCCTGGTGCTCCATCAGGGAATGGTTCCCAGCCTTGTTCTCTTCCTGGATCCAGAGAAACAATGCCCATCTCTGTCCCTGCAGCATTCCCGGGAATTCCAGGTGCAGGGAATTCCCAGAGAAACAATTCCCTGAGCTCAGCTCTTCATCCCTGCAGCATTCCCAGAAATGAGGGGCCAGGAATTCCTGCTCCAGGAACGGTTCCCAAACTTTTCTCCTCCTGGTTCCAGAGAAAATTTCCCTGAGCTCAGCTCTGTCCTTGCAGCATTCCCGGGAATTGCTGCTCCAGGCTGGCACAGGGAATTCCAGGTGCTCAGCTCCATCAGGGAATGGCTCCCAGCCTTGTTCTCCTCCCAGCTCCAGATAAACAATTCCCAGCTCTGTCCCTGCAGCGTTCCCAGAAATCCAAGGCCGGGAATTCCCGCTCCAGGAATGGAACCGGGGAATGGTTCCCGAACTTTTCTCCTCCCGGCTCCGAGAAACAATTCCCAGCTTTCCCGGAATTCCAGCCCCACGTACACAGCTCCATCAGGGAATGGCTCCCAAACTTTTCTCCTCCTGGCTCCAGAGAAGAATTCCCTGAGCTCCAGCTCTCTTCCTGCAGCATTCCCAGGAATCCGAGGCTGGGAATTCCCGCTCCAGGCTGGAACCAGGGAATGGTTCCCAGCCTTGTTCTGCTCCTGCTCCCAGATAAACAATTCCCAGCTCTTTTTCCCTGCAGCATTCCCGGAATTCCCGGTGCTCCAGCAAGGAACGGTTCCCAGGCTTTCCCTCCTGGCTGGGGTTGGCTCTGCAGTTCCCAGGATGACAAATTCCAATGGGAATTCCAGAGGCTGTGCTGGTTCCTGGCAGGAAGGAGCTGGTGAGTCACCGAGCAACCTGGAGCTGACCCTGGCATGGATTTTATTTTATTTTATTTTATTTTATTTTATTTTATTTTATTCTATTTTATTCTATTTTAATCTTATATTTTATTTTATTTTTAAATTTATTTTTAAATTTACTTTAAAAATTTATATTATATTATTTTCTATTTTACTTTATTTTAGGTTTTATATTATATTCTATATATTTTTAAACTGTATTGTTTATTATATTGTATTGTATATTGTATTGTATATTTTATTTTATTTTCCCCTGCTCTCTTCCTGCCAGACAATCCCGAGAGGGATCAATGATGGAAACTGATGGAAAACAACTGAAAATTTTGAACACTCCTGGAAGCTAGAATAACCCAGCACTGGACACTTCCAGGGACCCTAGGAGAAAAGGGATAAATTATGGAAAATTTAAAAAAAACCCCAAAAATCGAATTTCCCGGGCTGGGAAAGAGGGACCACAGACGGAAATGGATGGAAAAGGAAAGGAAATGTTGCAAACATCTCAAAACTCGGATTTCCCGGTGTAGCCAGGGCTCGCTGGGTGTTTTCCCCGCGGCCCCGAGCATTCCAGGCTGGCCGGGGGTGACTCCAGCCGCGATCCCAGCAGCGATCCCGGCCGTGATTCAGCGGATGGGGCCGGGCAGGCGGAGCAGGAAAAGTCACCTGGGCAGGAAGGGATAAAACTCACCTGGGCAGGAAGGGATAAAGCTCACCTGGGCTGGCAGCGCTGGGATCTCCTGCTCGGGAAATCCACAGCACAGCCCGGCTCGGCGTCAGGATCCCAGCCCGCACTCCCGGGGCTCCTGCAGGATTGCGGGGGTTCCTGGGGATTCCTGAGGATTCCTGGGGATTCCTGAAGGATTCCGGGGGACTGGGAGAGCAGGAGATGCTTTGGTTCCTCTAACAGCACCTGGACAGGTATTTGTGGGGCTGGGGGTGAAATCCCACTGAGCGTCTCTGGGACTGGGGAGCTGGAACTGGGATTGTTGGAGCGGGGATCAGTGGGACGGGGATCAGTGGAACTGGGGAACTGGAAATGGGATTGTTGGAGCTGGGATCAGTGGGATGGGGATCAGTGGAACTGGGGAACTGGAACTGGGATTGTTGGAGCTGGGATCAGTGGGACGGGGATCAGTGGAACTGGGGAACTGGAATTGGGATTTTTAGACAGAGATCAGTGGGACTGGGATCACTGGGACTGTTGGACTGGGATCAGTGGAATAGGGATCACTGGGACTGGGATTGTTGGAACTGAACTGGGATTGTTGGATCTGGAATCACTAGAACGGGAATTGTTGGAACTGGAATTGTAGGAGTGGGATCAGTGGAACTGGAATCACTGGGACCGGGATCACTGGTACAGGAATTGTTGGAAGTGAACTGGGATTGCTGGCATGGGAATCACTGGGACTGGGATCACTGGGACAGCACAAATCCTACTCCTAAATCCCAAACCCCATCCTAAACGTGACCCGTCTCTCTCTGCTTTTATGGTGCAAAAAGATTCCTGGAATTTACAAAAATCATGGAATTCCTCCCTTTGTGTCCCTCTCCTGGATGGTTTCATTATTTCCCAAAGCTTCTGGAAAATCCCAGTGCATACCTGGCAAAAGGGGAGGCTCTGAATTGAAAAAAATCAGAAAATCAAATAATTCTGTTAAAAAGGTGCAGGAGGGGAAAGTTAAGGAATTTAAAATGTCTCATCCTCAGCTTGATCCAAATCCCTGCGTTCCAACTGATCCACAAACCCCAAAAATCAAAATATCAAACAAAAATTAAGCAGAATAAAAGGATAAAAATAGGCAAAATCTCCATTTAATCAAACCAAGAAGCTTCTATAAAGCCACAATTGCATTTAGCAAATGGCAAAGTTTGAATTTTTATTTAAAAGCAAAATTTGGGGTAAATTTAGAGTTTAAATCCGGATTTTGCTGGGCTGGAGCTGATGTAGGCCAGACCAATAAAAAGCTCCTGAGAGCAGCTGAAATGTCATAATTCATCATTAATAATTAATAATTTCATAATTCATAATTGTGCAAGAAGAACTTGGGCAAGCCAAGGCTTCTCCCTTTCTCAGCTGCTCAGAATTCCTGAAAATCCCTGAAAAACACCCAGGAACTGCAAAAATCTGCATTTAAGGGATGGGAAAAAAGGGAATATTTAGCCAAAAAATAAAGATTGAAAGGAAAAAACTCCCTCAGGTTTTCCTCATCCACGGGCCAGTTTGGGCTTGGATTTGTGATTTATCTGTAAGCAGGAAAAAATTAAAAAAATAGATTAAACCCCATTAAAATTAGTTGGAAATGCACAAAATTTGACCTCAGGAGAAGCTGCACCCTAAAAAAAAAAATCCATATTTAAATGAAGAGAAGCACAAAAAAAGAGAAGTTCTGAAGGGTGGTTCTGAGGGGAATTACATAATAAATAAATATATAAATTTATTATTATAAATATATAAATATTTAGATAGGGATTTAAATATATTTAAATACATGTATCTATAAATAAATATATAACATAAATAAATAGAAATATCTTTAATATAAAAATATAAATACACACACTATATAAATGTATAAATAATTTAGATTAATGAATAGATATTGAGATAATAATAGAAATAATGAGAAAATAATATAATTATTACACATTTAAAATTATAAATTGTAATAATTATCAATAATATAAATAATGGAGATTTTTTTGGTTTTTTCCTTGTGGAATGTCAGGAATATTTGGTGTTTCCTAATTTAAATTCAGATTTAATTGCTGGGGAGAGCTGTAATTACAGGAACCAGCTGAGCATTGCAAATCTCGGTGACACATCCCAGAGAAATGTTCTGGGAAATCCAGCCCGGAGCTGTCACCAGGAATTTCCTGCAGCTTTCGGGGACAGGAGATGGAATTCGGGACTGGGTGCAGGTGGTCCCTAAAATAATCTGAATTTTGGGGGGTTCCAGGAAGGATGAAGCTCAAAATTTGGGTCTGGATACAGATGGAGCTAAAATAATCCAAATTTTGGGGGATTTTAAGAAGAATGAAGTGACAAGAGATGGAATTTGTGTCTGGGTGCAGGTGGAGCTAAAATAACCCAAATTTTGGGGGATTCCAAGGAGGATGAAGATCAAAAGTTGGGTCTGGATCCAGGTGTTGCCTAAAATAATCTGAATTTTGGGTGATTCCAAGAGGGATAAAGGAACAGGAGCTGAAATTTGGCTCTGGATGCTGATGTTGCCTAAAACACCCCAAATTTGGGGGGATTGTGAGGGGGATGAAGGGACAGGAGCCGTTTCCTCCTCACAGTCACAGCCCAGAGCTGCAGCTCCAGGCCGAGAATTCCACACTTTTAACAGGAAAATCCTGAATTTCCTCCCTTCCCTCGGTTTTTTCCCAAATTCCAGCTCCCAGGGCCAGGATCACGGCCCAAATCTCCCAAAAAAGCTTTTTTCCCCCATTATCTCCCCACTGAAAATGTTGTCTGTCTCTTAGGCCGGGCTCAGCTCCATAAGCCCAGGATTTAGAGATTCCCCCATGGAATCCTCTGCTCTCCTCCCAGCTCCCAGCGCCCGGGGTAGGTCCAGTTCTGGTTTTTCTGCCCCAAAAGGAGGAATTTGGTGGGAATTTGGCTCCTGTCCCTGCAATTCCAGCGGATTTCCCGCTGGGAAAGGTCTGAGGGGATCTCTGAGGGCTCTTGGCTTTTCTTGATGGGTTTTTTGGGGCTGCCTAAGAGTAAGGCCAGATAAAATTAGGAGAATAAAAGAAAAAAAAAAAGTAAATTAAATTAAATTAAAAGTGGGTGATTCTGAATAAATAAGATAATAAAATAAAATAACATAGAATAAATAAAGTAGAAAGTGGGTGATTCTGAATAAATAAGATAATAAAATAAAATAATATAGAATAAATAAAATAAAAAGTAGGTGATTCTGAATAAATAAATAAAATTAATTTTAATACAATAAATAAAAGGAAATAAAAAGTGGGTAATTCTGAATAAACAAATAAATAGAATAGAAGAATAAAATAAATAATAAAATAATGTAAAATAAAATAAAATAAATAAAAATAAAATAAAAAAATTAAAATAGAATAGAATAAATTAAAATAAAATAAAATAAATTAGAATAAAATAACATAGAATAAAATAAAATAATGAGATAAAAAAATGAAATAAAATGAATCCCATGCTGTTGTTCTCTTGCAGAGTCTCCCCGGGCTCAGTTCCCCTCGGGGGGCTCCATCATGTCCTGCTTCCCGCAGCTGTGGCACTCGAGCACGCCGGAGTCCCCGTCCAGCCCGGTGCCCGCCTCCCCGGGCTCGGTGCCGGTGCCGCTGAGCCCCATCGTGCTGCCGTCGCCGGGCGATGCCCGCAGGAAGGGCCGCTCCCCCGCGGGCTCCCCGAGCTGCGCCAGCCCCGGCTCGCCCAAGCCGGCCTCGCCCGTCGAGTGCTCCATCTGCTTCAACACCTACGACAACACCTTCAAGACGCCCAAGCTGCTGCAGTGCTCGCACGTGTTCTGCCTGGAGTGCGTGGCGCGGCTGAGCGCGGCGCTGGGCGCGGGCCAGGAGCTGCTGCCGTGCCCCTTCTGCCGCCAGCCCACCAACCTGCCCAGCCAGGGCGCGCCCGGCCTGCGCACCAGCAAGGAGCTGCTGGCCACGCTGCCGCCCGAGCTGCAGCGCGAGCGCGAGCTCTGGATGGACGGCACCAAGCTCTGCTGCCGCCGCGCCTCCGACGGCGACCCCGAGGACCCCGAGTCGTGCGTGTCCATCGACGTGGCCCTGAGCAAGGCCGAGAGCGCCGAGGCGGCCCCGGGAGGGCTGGCGGGGCGGCTGTCGCGCTGCGAGCTGTGTGACGATTGGAAGCGCATCGTGCTGCTCTCGGCGCTGCTCATCATCCTCTTCTGCATCATCCTGTGGCCCGTGCAGTGCGCGCTCAAGACGGGAAACCTGCGCTGCTTCACGCGGACTGCGGCCGTCAGCCGGCCTGAGCTGCTGCCCCCCAAGGCCACCGCGGCCGCCACGGCGGTGACACGGCCACCGTTCCACTAGGGACATGGCTCTGGGGCTGCTCAGGGACAGGGCCTTCTGTCCTGGCCACTGCGGTGACACGGCCACCGTTCCAATAGGGACAAGATCTTCTGTCCTGGCCTCTGCGGTGACACGGCCACCGTTCCAATAGGGACAGGACCTGCTGTCCTGACCACTGCGGTGACACGGCCACCGTTCCAGTAGAGACATGGCTCTGGGGCTGCTCAGGGATTGGATCTTCTGTCCTGGCCACTGCAGTGACATAGCCACTGTTCCAATAGGGACAGGACTTTCTGTCCTGGCCATTGCGGTGACACGGCCACCGTTCCACTAGGGACAGGACCTGCTGTCCTGACCATTGCGGTGACATGGCCACCGTTCCAGTAGGGACAGGGCCCTGGGGCTGCTCAGGGATGGGGACAAGGATGGGACCTGAAAGAATTTGGGACCAAATCCCCACTCCAGTAGTGCCAGAGCCTCTGGATCTCCTCAGGGATGAGGAACAGGGACAGGACCTGCTGTCCTCACAGAATCGGGATAGAATCCCCATTCCAATAGAGCCAGAGCCTCTGGATCTTCTCAGCTCCATGGGGACAAGGGACAGGACAAAGCCTTTCCTGGATCTCGGCTCCATCCGGTGCCAAGCAGGACCTGCTGCATTCCTGGGATTGCCGGCAGATCCCACATCCCGCTCACCGCGCTCCCGTGCCTCTGGAATGTCCTTCCCGGGCCTCTGGAATGTCCTTGTGCCTCTGGAATGTCCTTCCCGGGCCTCTGGAATGTCCTTCCCGGGCCCCTGGAATGTCCCCGTGCATCCGTCCCGCTGCCGGGCTCTCCATGGACTCCAGGGCTGGGAATGCACCCAGAGCTCCCCAGGCTCCCCCTTCCTCCAGCTCCTGAGGGAATAAAGGGAATTTTTTTTTCTGGAGCAGCTCCGTGATTATTCCTGTGAGGAGCTGGGATGGGGAGGGCTGGATGAACAGAGGGGAAACACCAGAATTCCAGAGGCTGGGAAGGGTAAACACCAGAATTCCAGAGGCTGGGAGGGTGAAGCCTGAATTCCAGAGGTTGGGAAGGTGAAACCCAAATTCCAGAGGCTGGGAGGGTGAAACCCCCAAATTCCAGAGGTTGGGAAGGTAAAACCCAAATTCCAGATGTTGGGAAGGTGAAATACCAGAATTCCAGAGGCTAGGAGGGTTCTCTGGTGCTGAGGGGGATAAAAGAGACAAAGAAGGAAAAGTGGAGACTCCCACCAGCTGAAACCACAGAGGAGGGGAAGGAAAGACACAAAAACCCTGCAAACCCCTGGGATTGGGGATGGAATTCCTGAAAAAACTGAATTTAGGAGACACAGGAGCTTGCCCCTCCTCTGCCCAGCAAACAGCACCGAGAAAAGCAGGATTCTCCTTTATCCTAGGGAAAAAAAAAGAAGCAGCAGGCCCCTTAAAAACCTCTTTAATCGTTTCCAAACTTTATTTCTGGGTGATTTGACGAAAGACACGAGTTAGTAATGGTTACATCATGCTGCTCCTCTACTGCGCATTGCCCGCCACAGCTCAGCCAGCAGCTCCCCAGGTCAGGAATTCACCCTCTCCATGGACACCTCAGGGGTTTAAATTAAAAAAAAAGCAAAAAAAAAATCAAATCCAGAAAAAAACCCCAACCTCGATGTTCTTTTTTTTTTCTTGTTTTTTTTTTTGGCACGTTCTGTGGTAGAAATGTTGTTAAAAATAAAGCCCAGGTGAATGCGCTGCTGGAAATTCCCAGTGCTCCCCCAGGAGGACACAAATCCTGGTTTAAGGCATTTCCAAGCCCCAGCAAAAGCAAAATGAGTTTTTATATTTATTTTTGTTCAATTCTTGGGGTTTTTTTTTTCTCTTTCTTGACTTTATCCTGAAAATCAGCAGCTTCCCCATCCCTCTGGAGCTGGAACATCAGCCCAGCTGGGAATGCCATTCCAAATTCCCAAAATTGGGACTGGGGGACTCCCAGACCCCTCCCATCCCAGCCCAGCACTTCCCACCAGGAATCCCAATTTAGACCCGGCAGCCCCAAAAAATGGTAATTTTGGCACTCACAGAACCCCCCAGGCACAGCAGAGGCCTCATCCCACACAGGGCACAGCCCCCCATGGAATGTTTAACCCTGCATTTTCCACAGGAATCTCACAGGTTGGGAATATTTATTTTTTTAAAAAATCAAATAAACAAAATCAAAGCAGATCCAAGTGGTTTTTCCTTTGGTTTTCCCTCTTGGTTCCACCTTTGTTCAGAGCTCACCCTGAGAGAAGAAATTTGACCTTTCCTGGCTCAAAAGTTGGTGCCAAAACTCCCATTTCAAAGGGTGCCCGGCAAGGTGGGGTAGAAATTTAGGGGGAAAAAAGCCAAATTCTGACACTTTGGGCAGGAACTCCCACCCAGGACCTGGTGGGATCCTGCAGATGAATTCCCAAAGTTGTTTTTCCACAGAGAATTCCAGCTGAGGGTGGGAAAGGGACACAGAGGCCACAAACAGCAGGAAATCCTTCCATGGAGAAGGAATCCCAATGGAAGATGGGATTTCTTCCAGGGCTGGGATCCCTCTGTTCTTCTCCACATCCAGGAGACCCCGAGCTGCAGCCAGAGGTGCAGCCACACCCCAGAAACTTCACAACTGGCCCCAAAACTTTCCTTTCCTGGAAGAAAATGCTTCAAATTCCCCCCAAATACTCCCCAGCGCCGCTCCTGCTCCTGTTGGAGCTGTTCCTGCTGGGCTGGCAGCATCCAGAGGATGTGGAAGACCCAAAAACTCCAAGTCCAAGGTGAAAAACTCCCAATTTTCTTGGTGGGAGAGGCTCCAGTGGCAGCTCTGCGTTGCCAGGCTGGGAGCCAGAGGCTGGAGAAGGCTGTGGGGCGTGGAAGGACACATCCAGGAGATCTCTGAGGAGGGAACAGGGAATCTCCTGGTCCTCTTGGGAGAGGGAGAGAATTCCCAGCTCTTGGAGAGGAGCTCCAAGTGATCCCCAGCATGAGGGAGGCCAAGGCTCGGTGGCCGGGGAGGGGTCAGGACACGTCTGGATGAACACAAAATGTGGGAATGAGGTTTCACAGCTGCTCCTGCACGTGTCCGAGAGGAAGAGGAGGAGGAGAACCGCTGGAAAAATCCACATTTTTGCCTCCCCATCACCTCTGAGTCCAGCAAAGAGTCCCGAGGCGAGCGCAGAGCGAAGCTTGGGCCCGGCTCTCTCCCTTCCAGTGCGTGGCATCCCTGATTTGAGCAGAGCTCGGAGGAGAAAAGCACTTGAGATCCTTACACACATAAATTACAGTGAGAGGAACAGGGGCAGCAGGAATCAGGTGAACACGGGGCCAGAGAAGGTTTGGAAGAGCCAGAGCCCGGAGCAGGGTGGGAATTCCCACCCCGCCAATCCGTGAAGGCCTCGCCAGCACCAGCAGCGTTTCCCCCACGGGAAAACAGGGTTGTTTTTGGGAACAAACCCCCCAAAAACACCAGGAAAAAAGGGGGGAAAACAACCCCAAAACAAAAGAAGCTTCAAGTATGAAGAAGATCGATGCTGCAGTGGGAGAGTTCTGGTGTCACTTCTCGAGCTTTGTTCCGCTGCTCGGGCCCAGAGCCCGAAAGCAAAAAGGGTTTCCTGCCCTCCCTGTCCCCCCCAAAAATACAAAAAGCAATAAGTTTACAAAAATAGAAAATAATTACAGCAATAGGCAGGAGGGAGGGAGGAGGGAGGCGGGAGGGAGGTCCCTGGGCTCTATTTGGCCGAGCAGTGCAATATCCGGGGCTGGTTCAGGGCGTCCTCCAGCAGGTGCAGCTCCCGCCGGTCCACGAGCACGTCCCGCATGCAGCCCACGAAACCCGTGCTGAAGGCCTTGGGCAGGCGCTGGGGCACGCTCAGCTTGTCCAGCCCGCCTGGGAAAGGAACAGGGCTCAGCTGGGACAGGGAACAGGGACAGGGGACAGCACAGGGGACAGGGGCACGTCCCACAAAACCTGTGCTGAATGCCTTGGGCAGGCGCTGGGGCACGCTCAGCTTGTGCAGCCCACCTGGGAACAAGGCTGGGGTCAGCTGGGATAGGGACAGAGCAGGGGACAGCACAGGGGACAGCACAGGGGACAGGGACAGCACCCCTGGGAATGGCACAGGGTCAGCTGGGACTGAGGACAAATCAGGGGACTGCACAGGGCACAAGAGACAGAGCAGGGGACAGCACAGGGGACAGGACAAAACCTCGTTCCAGCTGACCCTCTGGAACGGAACAGGGTCAGCATAAGGGACAGGGGACAGCACAGGGGACAGCCCCCCTGAAATGGCACAGCATCAGCTGTGGAACAGGGCAGGGGATAGGGGACAGACAGATGGGACAGCACAGGGGACAGGGCATTTTTCAGCCACCTGAGAGAGCTGAAGGGAGGGAGGGAGGGACATCCCCAACATCCCCACCCTGCTGCAGCCCTGAGCCCCCCCAGGGGACACTGGGATGTCCCTGCCCAGACTCACCCAGCCACAGCGCCCCGTCCGTGTCCAGCTGGGTGGCCCCGAGGGGAGAGGAGCCGGCGATGGGGGCCTCGTTCCCAACCTGCAGGGAGCCTTCCCTCTGCACCCTGCTCCCGAGGGGGAACAGCAGGAATTCAGCAACAGCAGGAATTCAGGAACAGCCCCCAGAGCCAGCCCAGAGCTGCTGCCTGCAAGTCCTGACGCTGGGACCTACCGGGGGGCAGATTTTGGGATAATCTCCACCCCACTCCTGGGATTGGGATTCACCCATGGGGTCTGTCCCCCCTGCTGCCCTAAAGAGGGGCAGATTTTGGGATAATCTCCACCCCATTCCTGGGATATCCCCACCAGTGCTTTTCCAGCTACAGGGCTGTAGTTACTTTATTTTTTCTATATCTTAAACTCTAAAACTTTCCTTTACTTAACGTGTCTCTGCTTTAAACTCTAAATCCACATCCTCACTTCTGGCACCTAAGTCTGGAAGCCTTTTCCAAGATCTCAGATCAAATCCTGGGTTTAATTCTAAGCTTTGGCTTCCAGACACAAAGTTCTGAGAGTTCTTTTCCAAAGAGAGCTCCTTGGGGATCACGGGGCTCAGCTGCCTCATTCTCAGCTTTTCCAATCTGATCCCAGTCCAGATCCAGATCTCGATCCCAATCCCAATCCAGATCCCAATCCAGAGCAAGATCCCAATCCTGATCCAGAGCCTGATCCCAATCCCAATGCAGATCCCAATCTTGATCTCAATCTAGATCTCGATCCAAATCCTGATCCTGACCCCAATCCCAATTCTGATCCTGACCCCAGTCCAGATCTAAGATTCAGATCCTAATCCCGATCCAGATCCCGATCCAAATACCGCTCCCGCTCCCGACCCCACTGTGTCTCACCTGGAGGCCCTGATGTGCACCCACTGGTTGGTGTTGACGGGCACGCTGGAGCGCAGGGTGACGGCCTTGGAGCCCAGGTCGTAGCTGAGCTGCACGCGCCCGTCCACGATGGCCAGGGCGATGTAATCCGAGCGCTCCAGCCCCTTCCCGCTCCACAGCAGCAGCCCCTGCGTCGCCTCCGTCTTGATGCTCAGCTCAAAGTGGTTGGACTGCAGGGCCTTCTCACTGCGGGGAAACGCCACGGGCAGCTCCTCATCCTCATCCTCATCCTCATCCTCATCCTCATCCTCATCCTCATCCTCATCCTCATCCTCATCCTCATCCTCACCTACCTACGGCAGCGGGCAGAGCACGGCAAGGAAAGAGCTCGCAATTACCCCTGCTAAGCCTGTTCCGGCTGCGGGATCGGCTGCGCTGTCTCTGCAGTCGGGACCTCCGGAGCAGTCGGTAGTAGTAGGACGGTCTCCCAGAACTCTTCCTGCTGTTCATGGACATTTTTGGATCTATTTTACACACACACACATGCAGGCACGGGTTCGCTCTCCCCTCTAGTACAGGAGCAAAACAGTCCCAGCGTTTTAATGAACTGGAGGGTGGTTCTTTGGAGGGGAAAGGGAGAGGGGGGAAGAGGAACTCTTCACTTGACACATTTAAAAAGAAAAACAACAAGAAGAAAACATAAAAGGCAGAGAGAGAGGGAAAAAAAAGCAGGCGGCACCGGAGTGCATGTCTCAGCCGAGGGAGGACTCCAAGCGAGCAAGATAAACTGTGCTAACAACTCCTGCCCCCAAAAAGATAAGGCTGCTGGAGCAGGAATAGGAAGCCAGAGCTGGCCTGGGCTCCTGAAACGTGAAGCATAGGCTGGAAGAAATCCTGGACTGGATCCTGTCCGCCAGACATCTGATCAGAGTGTCCTGGAAGGATTCCCGGCTCCCGGCTCCGGCCGCTCCGCCTGCCCCGAGCAGCGGCCCCGAGCCGCGCTCATCTGCGGGGAGGGATCGGGAGAGGCTGCGCTGGGGAAGGGGATAACGATTTCCTGGCCAGGGACACATGGTAATAATCATCATGGAGCAAAAGCCCCGGAAAATAAAGTGAAATTTGAGAGGGGAAAACTTTAATTAGAAGTTGAATGAACAGAGCTCCAGACTCCCCTGGAGGCCCATTTCCTTTCAACATTCAAACTGAGTTATAGCACATCCCACAAATTAGAGAAAGGGCCTATTTACCATTTGGGTCCTGATGGCATCGAAGATTCTGCCTCCGGCTCATATTGCTCCATAAAATTACATTTCAATAGGCAGAATTAACACTTTAAGCCATGGAAGAAAATAAAACTATATATATATATATATATATATTTAACAGATAAAAAATTTCACTCCACCTTTACTGTTTCAAAAGGTCAGAAGTGAATTGTCCAGAATCCTGCACCTAAGCTCCTTCCCTTGATGGCACAAAAATGACTCTGAAGGAAGTGACAGAAAACATTTCAGAGCCCCAGAATGGTGGCCAAGAACTGAATGCGTGGCTGCTGCTTCTCCCAGGCTGGCAGGTAACAGAGAAACCTCATCCGAGTGGGATGAGCTGCAAAACAACATCTGCACAATAACTCTGTGTTGTGTCCTCAGTTGTCATTTTTCCCAGACTTCTGTGCAAATTTATCTTTGTGGTGTCTCATGACCAGCCACAGGCTTGGCTGTGGATGAGCCCCGTTCCCCCAGAGCAGGAGCTTCAGCAGGAGCTGGAAAGCTTCCCTGGATTATCCTGTCTTGTACCTCCAGCAACAAGAGGCAGAAACTGCTCCAATTCAGCAACTGCACTGGACAGGAGTCCCTTCCCCAGCACCAGCCATCCTCCCCGATTTTAGGGTTTCACATTTCCACAGCCATGGGAAACATCAGCGCTGTGTGTCAGCCGAGAAAGGCCCGTCCAGGAGGAAACCCAAGGCTCGCTCTTGCCTGCAGTCCATGCCTGGTTTTGAGGCCACACGTGAGGAATTCGGCGCCAGCTTTCAGGCAGTGCAGGAATGAGCACTCGGGAGGGCAGCGACAAGTTCAGGTCAAGGAGGCAGATCCCAGCTGGACAGCGGGGGCTCCCCGGCCCGGCAGGGGGACATCGCTCTGCACACCCCGCACATCCCGCACCAAGGCAAGGCCTTCACGTGCTGCTCATCTGCCTCCTCTTCCTAGCTAGAATCATCTTCTTTTGCATATTGGGTACATAAAAAAATAAAAATACAGGGACAACTCTGACTGTTTTCCAGATGAGCAGAGATCGTCCTGTGCAGCTGATTCAATTCCCAAAAGGAGCTGAGAACATCCAGAAAACAGTGATGGGAAAGGCTGAAAATACTGAGGGGTTTGGTTAAAGATTTGTTGTAGATGAGAACCCAAATATTCAGGTGTCTCTCTGCAATTCTGTGTCATAATAACTGGGATGAAAGCTCTGAAGAGAGTCTTTCACAATTATGCTTTTATCACTAGAAATATCTTTAAAACGGCCTATCCAATTTACTTTTGTCATTCCCAATAGAAAAAAAAAAGGCACTGATGGAAATGAAAGTTTAAAGAAAACCATTTTAAAAGCTCACCCAAATTTAGATGATCTGAAAGGGGAAGGTTTGGTTTTGTTTAAGTGGAGCCAGCTGACTCATGCTCAGAGCTCTGGGGATGTGGCAGAGGCGGCTGCTGGGGACCTCCTCAAGCTCTGAGGGAATGTGAGGTGGGAACACTCAGAGATTTTTATTTTTAATCAGCCAGGTACCTTCAGAAACACTCATACAGGTGACCACGAAGCAGGAGAGGTTAATGAGGGACTATGAACTGTATGACAAGAGAAAGCAGCCCTATATAAAAGTATAAATAAATGGTTGGGAGTTGTGTTCCAGTTTCCCCAGCTTGGCTCTGTCTCTCTCACTTAACAATGTTTCTGAAGGATTTAACTTCAGATGCTACAGGATGAAGAAGTATTAAACATAATTATCTTTTTTTGCTGCAGCATCTTTTGTCCACCAGAGCACAGACACTTCTGCATATTTGCTGCAAGTACTTGCTCAGTTGAATGTACTTAAAACACATAAACTTCCTCTTTTTTCACTCAGGTAAAAAAAAATACAACGAATGTGCCCAATATCAAGTGGGGAAGTCAGTTATTTGCTTCTAATAAATAATGTCCTGACTTTCTTTAAGAAAGAGCCATAACGTATTTTTAAAATGTGAATAAAAGAATTTCTCAGATATCACTATCTGAAAAGGAAGTAAGGGAATGACACCTCCAATTCCCAGCAAGCCGAGTTTTGGATCCCATTTAAATTTCTGCAGCTCCTCGGTGGTGGGAATTCACAGCAGGCTGGCTCTGAGGAGGCCAAAGGAGGAGGCCAAAGCTGTGTGTGTTACAGGGGGGCACAGGGGAAGGGTCTCTCAGAGCCGGCGTGTCTGAGAGCCTGGAGACGTTTCCTGCACCCACCGTGAACTCGGAACGGGGCAGAAACACCGAGGCTGACTCAGAGCACGGCACATTTCACATTTCCTGCCCACTTCCCTGCAGAACAATGGAGCTAAAGAACATCAGCTTCTCACAGCAGCTGGGGGAGACCACAACAAAATCACTTCACTTGCTCTGCTGACACACAACACTCCGCTCAGGTACACTGGTTTAGGACCTGACTGCTAATGATGCTAATAAAATTTACAAAGCCCAAATCCATCTAAAGACTTGTGCTAAATTTCCTCAGACCTAACGAAGCAATTAAAACACATGGAGTCCAATGCAATGGAAGAAGAAACTTCTACCAGAATCAAACATGCAGTGCCTCAGAGCAGCCTGCTCCTTGCAACAGGAGGAAAAACCCAGGAGTGTGAAGTCTCCACTGTACAGCAAAAATTCCAAACTAAAAACAAAAACCTTGTACAAATCCCTAAATCAAACAAAGGCCCTCAGACATAACTGGGAGCTGCACAACACTTCCCAGCACTGTGTCTTCCACGCTGAGCTGCTGGCAGGAAATATTTGTTTAAGCAGGACTATTCTTCCCAAATATCCCTCATTACTAAAATAAAATGCTAGCAGTGATTCATTGAGTGATTAACAGAGTAACTTCAGCTCTGGGTTTCCCAGGATCCCCCACTTCCTTCTCCAAGACAAAACTATGGCAGTTCTATGCTGTGATCCTGGAGGGGCTCACAAAAAAGCGACCTCAAAATCTCACCTGGTCCAGCCTTCAGTGGGAAGAGAGCCCAAATGATGATCTTTACCTTCACATCTGCACAGTTAAATAAAACCCACATCACCTCTAGGTTAGGAATCCAATTATTAGATGTAATAACAAATACTGTAATAAACTACAAAATCCGCACTGACCTTAATCAAAATATTCATATAACAAAAGAAATTAACTCCTAAAAATATTTTTACTTTGTATTTCAGCAGTAAACTTGCTATTGTGTTGCTGCAGGGAAGGAGCTGATAAAAGTCTGGCATCAGTGCCTTTCTGTGCCAGATTTATGGGTTATTATGAGCAGAAGGCTCAGCTATTTATCCTCAGTTCTGTTACAGCGGCTTTCCAGTGTGGTGTGCTAAAGGTCAGGGAAGGAACCATGAGCCCTTCAGCAGGCTCCTGCAGGGCATCACTCTCCTTGCCTGCCTGGAGCTGAGTCTGTTCTCAGCCAGCGTGGGGAGAAGAGGTTTTGCAGGAACTCCTGAGCACACAGAGAACTTCTCCCCGTGTCAGGAGTGCCGAGGGCTCAGGGAAGCAGCCGCCTCCCCTCCCTTCCCTTCCCTTCCTGATGCCATCTGGACACCTGAGGCTCCCCCTCAGCAAGAATCAGCTCTTGGGGTGTTTAATCTCATGACAACATCCACTGACAGCAGCATCTCTGCTGGCAAGTGAAATGAAAGATTAACTTGATTACACATGCTATGTAAAACTTATTTCCTGATTAATTAATAGATTAGGCACTTCCAATTCATGTTTAAATGCCTGATAATGATCTCATGCTCATATAACAAATCACTGATTTATATACACACAATCTAAACTTCATTTTTCATGTGACAGATTATTTTCTTCCTTTCCTTGCCACATAATTTGCAAACTCCACTGCAAATATAGTTGCTCGTTTCACTTGCTTTTTGGCATCAGATGAGTCATCCAAGGAATATTTTGGCAAGAATGATCTTTAGCCATCTTCCTTATCAGGCTGACATGACAGAGTAGCACAGAAAACACCCTCTGTTTTAAACGAGTTCCCTGTTAACAAGTTGAAAAATGAAAATGTAGCTATTGTTTTTAAAGAGGGCTTTACAAAAGCGACTGGAAATCCTGCAATCAGTTTTTAAATACCATTGTGAGGGTGGTTTATTTAAATTTACGTTTTTCCTTCTGGCACAACAACACAGGGCTGCCCTGAGAGATGTTATTGTCCAAGAGCAGCTGACTGCAAAATGTGGAGAGCCTCCTTCAAACAACAGAAATATGAAAAACACTCCAAGAGCAAGCAAGGGCTGGGATGTTTTGAAATGTGGAAGTTCAGGGCACCAACACCTCCAGTGCCTGAGCTCTCGTGAGCCAGGATCCAACGCTGGGAATTCTCACCCTGCTGGGTCCTCACCAGCCCTGAGCAGGGAACTGGCTGATGATCTGATAAAGGACACTCCAAATAAAAATAGCAGAAAATATCTAGCAAGGCACACAGTGACCAATAGTGCTCCTCTATTGCAGCATCAGCTCAAATGGTTTTTTTCTGCTTCTCTTCCTACTTTTTCGTACAGATCTTCCATCGCAAGTGTATGAAGTCTGTATGTTCCATTCCACTAATACCCCTGTTACATTTTTAGAGAGGAAAAGATACTAAAACTCCTCTTCCTACTGAATTTAGATCCTTTATTCTTCCAATATACTCATTTTTCCTGGATTAACAAGTCTAACATCACATCCACATGGCAGCACCTTGGACGAGCTGGCTTGGAGGGTTTGTACAATTCATTGGTCAAATGCCACACTGATGCAAAGAAGACAAAGTTTGTTTGGTGTTTTATCTAAGACAGCTGGGTGGCCTCAAAGCGATTTTGGGAGGAGACACAAAGAGCAGCTTCTTATTGATACAGCTAATGCTTGGAGATGAATGGCAGTGCAGGAATCATCCTCCCATGTCCTTCTCCTCCACCCCGAACCAGACCTTGGTGCTGACCCTCCCAGCGGGGACATGTGAGGTGTACTCTGTGAGAAGAGAACAGCACCTGGCAGAGCAGAGCCCTCCCAGCACTGGGATGGGGCACCACAAGCACTGTGCAGACACCCCTGGGGTTTTCATCTGGGAAGAAAATGCAAACACCTGCTGGAACTCCGAGTGCAGGATTTCAAAACAAATGCTGGAAAGAATGAGGAGTTCAGTGGGACTTTGATACAGAACACCAGTGAGTGTGCAGCCCCTAAGCAATACACAGATATCCACACATAGATCTAGAGCTATTTCTAGAGCTATTTATCTCAGGGCAGCAACGGCCCCTCTGCACTGCACAGCTCCCACCAGGATGCAGCCTCACAGCTCAAACTACACAGTCAGTCTTTGCTAATCTTGGCCTAACTCAAAACTCCACTTATCTTTTCCTTTCTAAATCATCCCCAGGACAAGACTAGAATCTCTTTTGAAATGTAAAGGTTCTATAATAAAATTTAGAAAGCACATATGGTACAAATATCAAGCGTGAACATCTCTTCCCATCTTGTACGTTTCAAAGCCTGTGCAAACAGCACTTTTCCCTGGTTTTGATCATGCAGCCAAAATGAGTCATCTGTGAACAATTATGGCTCTGGCAGGGGCCTGACTGTTGGAGAATGAAAGGAAACACTTTATTATTGAAATGATCAGTATGCCAAGCTGAGAGGCGACTGCAGAGAATGTTAAGAGTCCTTTATGCTCCTTCAGCCAGCAAAATGGAAAGCAGAGGATGCAGCAGTCCCCTCTCGGACACCTGAGAACACCCGAGTTGAGAATGGGCAATGCAAAGCACGAGCAAGTGGGAGCTGTGGAGATGAGCAAGGCAATATATGGCAGGAAAAGAAACACAACCCTAAAGCAGGAGGCCTGGCTTTAAAAAGTGTTGGTTTTTCCTGGCTTAGTTCTCCCAGGGGAGTTGTGAATGTATTAAAGGAACACACAGTCAGAGGCCTCTGTGCTGAAATCCAAAACTATTAAAGGACATTTGTTGGGAGTTCGGGACTGGCTGAGTTTTACAGGCTCTTCTGAAAGGGGATGAATGGAATTCCCCTCGAGGAGAAAAAATAGCAACCAAACAATTTAGTAGGAACACGGATCTCCCTATGTGCAGCCCATTTCAGCAGTGTCTGGGTTTGCTGCCAGCAGGGCCTGGGCAGGATCCCCCTGGGATTCCAAGGGGAATTGGGGATCTAAGCTGCTCACTGAGGGCTCGGCAGGGCAGGGAGCTGGGCAGGATATTGGTCTGATGGGCTTGGCAAATGAGACATGCAGGAGATGATTTTAAAATTGGACTATGAACAAGCAGTGTATGAGAGAGTAATTCCTGTCCTCTTTTCCAGGAGCAGCTTGCAGAGGGAGGGGGAACAATGTGGTGATCACCACCCAGAGCCTACAGACTATTTAAAGACCATGAGGGTTGACAGGATGACAAGGGAGACTCACGTACACAGAACTGCTAATGGAAGGTGTAGGGGGGAGATCAGGGAACAATCTGGGAAAAGCACATTTTGCACTCTGAAATTCAGATCCAACTCCCAACAGAAGAGATGCTGGAGGAATTTGAGATCAATATTCTGACAGCAGGATCTCTCAGGTCTGAACATTAGCTGACAAATTCTTCTTGCTACTTCTGAAACCCTGAGGTCTGACAACCTTTGGAACGTTATCCCTCCATCACCACAGTTTGGGCAGCCTGGATCCAAAACAAAGCACCCTGGCAGGCCTGGAGCCCAGGCTGAGCTCACCAGTACAGAGGATTCACGCAGGTCAGGGCTAAAATGTAACTTTCTGTGATCCTGAGCAGGGCAGGGAATGTTCACAGGTGTGGTGTTTGTCTTTGCAGGAATCAGCCTTGGAAAAGGTCAGTTATGACTTTTTCAGTCTCACAGGGACCAGGAACCCCACACTTACTGTGTCAGGGCAAACACAAGAGGCTGCAGATTCCTGCTTTGGAGGGTTTGGGTTTTGGAGGGTCCTGTTCAGCTCTTTATACAAAGGCACTTTTGCTTCTAACAGAACACATCAAGGCAGGGCTGCAAACTTCCTCCAGATCTCCCCCAAACAAGCCTGGCAAGAGGGACACACTCTAAGCATAACCCTAACCCTGGGCAGAGCAGTAAAAGCAGCTTTGGGTGATGTCTGTTTCCAAGTGAGGTGGGAAAACACTTAGCAACAATGCTGAAAACAGACACCAGGAATTGGAATTTCCCAAAATGCTCATTCTTTGCAATTCCAGGAAGTAGCCCATGGTTACCTTCACACAGTAAGTGGCAATCCTACATGGAAGGCATCTTGTTTCTGTGAGGAGCAGCCTGGAATGTCATCTTGGCAGCAACTGGAGTGCTCTTTTTGTTTGGGTCATGTCACTCATAAACTTCCTTCCATAACACACTGAGCTGGGTATAAACCCACATAATACAGGGTATTGTGGAGCTTCTCCCAGCTGTGACCAGGCTGTGTTTTGCACACATGCACTGTACACTCTCTGCAATTTGGTTTGACTTTTCTGAGCATTCCTAGGTCACAAACAGCTCCTCAGCATCCATCACTGCGTTACTATTGCAACAGAAGTTATGGAAACAGACAGTTTCAATTTAAACCATAGAAAACCGATATAATGTCAGCGGTCTCAGAAAAACATCTAAACGCATTGACCATGGAGGAGCCCGGGAGAAGGGAGGGAGCTTTTCCAGCTGTAAACGCCAGAATCGCCAGTGCTGTGTCAGCACGTTAAAGCCTAAGGAAAATTGCTCTGTTCTGGACACGGCCCTGCCGCAAATCCAGCTGCTCACAGGGAATTCCCTCTCAAGGCAGCACCCGGGAAGTGCCCAAGGTGCGCACTCTGCTGTGGCCAGCGCTGGATCTGGGGTTCCCTCATTTCAGCACCGGCCTGGGCTGTTCCATGGCAGGGCTGTCCCCCCAGGTCTGTGTCCCCGCAGCGCTGTCCCTGCTGTCCCGGGGCAGGGCTGTCCCCGCAGCGCTGTCCCTGTCCCTGTCCCCCCAGGTCTGTGTCCCCGCAGCGCTGTCCCCGCTGTCCCGGGGCAGGGCTGTGTCCCCGCAGCGCTGTCCCTGCTGTCCCGGGGCAGGGCTGTGTCCCTGCAGCGCTGTCCCTGCTGTCCCGGGGCAGGGCTGTCCCCCAGTGCTGTCCCTGTCCCTGTCCCCCCAGGTCTGTGTCCCCACAGCGCTGTCCCCGCTGTC